>JAVJIF010016361.1:0-109081 GCA_038442645.1 Agave tequilana
ACAAACAAAAACTATTATAATTCATGCGAAATTCTCCCCTATCCTGAAACACCCCCAAATCAAGTTCAAAATAATAGATAAGCATTCAAAATTATGGGCATATCTAAATCGTAACTAAAAACCAATTTAAACTTAACCTAAACACTAGAAAAACATGATAAAACTCATCTTATAGGCCATCTATAAACAAATCTGGATTAATTCATCAAAAAAAAATAATCTACTTTAGGAGGAAAGAGAACGGCATTACCATCAAGCTTTGCAGTTGGTCATCAAAAAGTCAAGTACCTAGAGCCTATTCTTTTTTTTGATTTTAATCTAATAAAAATCAGGTTTAGAATCTTCTTTCATGATCTTTCTCATTGTCTAATTACATTTAACCATGATAGAATACAATCACGCATAAGAAATTCGTTATGGCCAATTAGTGACAAATATCTTATTTTAGCATTATACTATTTTTTTATGTTCATGTGTCATCTATGGAGTATACATGCATGTAGGTATTGATTCTTTCAAGGCATATGTAAAATTTTGATTATTTGAAAAGAATGTTAAGAATCAGCCAAGATTTAAATTTTAGTCTTTTGTCTTTGATAGACTTGTTTACATAATGATTTTGCATAATTATTTATGCATAATAAATCCTGAAAAACTCTTCATATTATAATGCAATATTATATGAGAAATATTTACTTTACTGGACATTGCAGCTCAATTTATGAAATTTTTTATAACAATAAAATCATATTTAGATAATTTATTGAAAAAAATCAGTTTTGAAAAGTTTTATCCAATCTCTGACTATCTGTAAGTTCTGTTTAATCCTAAAATATTACTGTTTAGCCCCCGTAATTCTAAAAATTATTTCCGACCTGAAATATTGTTGTTTAGTTTCTGAATATTCTTGAATTTTATTTCAGTCCTGAATAACTGCGTTTAGCCCCTATAACTTTTGAAAACTGTTTTCAGTGCTGAAATTGTGTTTAGCCCCTGAATATTTCTGAATTCTGTTTCAGTCCGGAATAACTGTTGTTTAACTCCTGTAACTTCTTAAAACTGTTTCCAACCCTTGAAATTACTGTTTAGTCCCTAGATATTTTCTGAAAATCAATTGAGTTCAATTTGCTAGTTAATTCATTTTTTTTCTTGCTTAAATATTTTGATAAAATTAATTTATACAGTAATAATAATTACAAAGACTATTTTCAACACATGTTTGATTTTATAGAACATTTTTTAAAACTAATTTAAAAGTTGATATTTAGATTATCAAACTAAAATCTTTACTAAATTAGATTTCTAATCTCTAAATTTAAATCATGAACTTGATGGTAGATAAATTGTGACATTTAGTTGTTGATACTAGATTCTCACGCATGTTTTGATGTTACCTCAGGTTAATACGTATGAATCATACTTGAACAAATTGTTATATGATGACAAATAACCGATATGATTGATCTTGTTATATAAAAAGACACCATGATGATATAAGAATTACAACATGAACATCTTGCACATTAACACATGAACTGAATATGAACATGAACACAAAAGTTTAAATGGCATGGATAAACACTTGCGTGAATCATATACTTGAAATTACTTGAAAAAGTGGTACATGGTAATTATATGGGCTTCATATGGACATGGTGACATGGTTATTCTTGGCACCTGATTCACTCAAGAATATTCATGTTCTACAATAAATTTGGTTGCAAAATGACAAGACACGAGGCTAATACAGGAGAAATTAATGGTGGAAACTGAGAAAGCGTATTTTGAGTACCCTTACCTATGTACAAGGCATGATGGTGTTTATTTTACATTGTGCATGTCACTTTGTGACATGAGTTATTGATGAGCTCATTCTACTTATATACTACTCATGGTTCAAAGACTCGGCCGAGTCGGAGAGAGTCGGCCGAGTCGTATCCGTCTCGGCCCACTCCGAGACGAGTCCGAGTCACGAGTCGGTCGACTCAACTCAGAGGAGACCGACTCAGCCGAGAATTGGGGTGACTCGGTCGACTAGGCATTATGATGATGATTTTGTGCCTCATCGTAATTCAATGTGAAAATAACTACATTAGCATATATTATGAATGTAGTTTGTGCAATTTACTACATTGTGTATGTATTTTGATATGCTTCTACTGACGACGCGTGTATTTATGATTCGCTTTATGTTTAGTGTGCTAGGTGATATATTTTGGACATGTAATACATAAATGTGGATATCTACATTTTTTAAAGATTTGTCGTGATTTTTTCAGAAATTTTTGAGCTTTCTATGTAGCGTTTTGCGCGTATCGCCCGATACCGATCCGAGTCGCCGAGACCGATCCGTCTCAGTGCCCGCCGAGTCGGCGGCCGAGACCGCGACTGTGAACCATGATACTACTATACTATATTACTCCTGATATAGTTTCTCGTTGGGGTACATGGACGCTTTTCTCACTAGCAGTTTTCAAATAATAATAATCATTAATTGATATGCGGGAATAAACGTGTATAGAAAACAATCATTTTCACATTTTAGGGTCCAATTGACATGCGTAGAAGCCGTAGGATAAGGTACGTTCTACTGCAAGTGACAGTTGGGGTGTCTCACCTAATTAGTAACCTTAAGAACATCTTCACAATTAATCTTGTTGTGTGTCTCTTGTGATGATTGTTACTGTTTGATTGTTTATGTGATGGTTGCTATATTTTGATTGCTTCATGCTTAATGCACTTATGCTTCTGTTAATGCATGCTTATCATTATAACTTGAATATTGAATGACTAGTTTCAATGATAAACTTATGCTACAAATACTTAGTGGTGCTAATGAAAATAAGTATCATATAACTGCATATTACATGTCCTTTTCTTGACTATATACCTGCGTGCTTTGCACGTATTGCATATTTTTTCCTTTGTTTGTACTTGTCGGAGTTTTTTAACTCCCCGGGGTTTGCTTACCCTAAATAACGGAGCATACGTAGAGATATTGACTGATGACAAGAAGTACTACATGGAGTCTGGTAGAGCTCAGTTGAAAACTTGAATACTGCTTTTAGTTATTGCTTTCATATATGTATGAATAAAGAGAGAGTTTGGACTTTATTTCTTAGAATTGAGTTTTGTATCCAGTTATTTGTTTTTTTGTAAACTTCATTAGTTGAATAAATCTTTGATTAGTTTTTCATGTATGTGTACTCTATTTGAACTTGATATGTTTATGCAGCAGATAGAAAAAAATCAAATAATTTGCAAGTTAGAGACTTAGCACGCTCTTTTGAGTGTGTCACCGGCCCAAGTCACTTGCTTATCTCGCTTTAGTGGGAAGCGGGACGTGACAAAATGCCATATGCAATTAAGTTCTAAGCTCCATCACTTGGAATTCTTCATAACATTCAGCTAAGAAGCATGTATGTGGACGTATGCCAACACAGATTCGACTAAACATGATACAACGGCATAACAAATTCTGAGATAGTACACACAGAAAAACAATTACACGACAATTTGTATCATGTCCTGTATGCGTACAAGATGTGCCAAACACAACACAATTTCACAATAGAAGTGTCCATGGTTTACAAATTCTCAGCATTTATATCGGAGCAAAATGAAGACCCTAGTTGAATTCAGTCATTCTGGGACAATGATTACAGCTGTATGGCGCGATCTCAATGACCTTTTCTCAACATGGGGACTAAGGTTAACTATGACGTATGGTCAAGTCCCTGGTGCCTGGGAAACCTTGTTCACAACACATGTCAGAGAGAATGCAGCCTATGAAGGTGAAGAAAACTGGTTGATGATAGGATTATCTGGCAATGTGGTGATAATATTGTGAGGTGTATCATCTCTCAGAGGAGAACATAAACCGTTAACAATGATGATGAATAGTGTAGTTTTAAACAGAATATATTCAGCTGATGTCAAGATTTAATTTATTCCTCTAGATTTTGTATTTGGCTAAGAACTATGCTTTCTGTATGCCTTGCATGTTATAATCTCCACTTCTGTAACACTACTGTTGCAAAGAATCTTCCTTGACATACCCATAAATTACTTATTTGATGCCAAGCTTGCTATTGCATTGAAAATTTAGTTCTTCCATTGCTAATGTTAAGATATGATCTTATGTGTCAAGAATTCGCAGCTTTTTAGTATACGGGCATGACATGCCTTATTGCCCACTAGCAATGGAATGCAAGATCCTCATCTCAAATCCATTCTTTAACAAGTTAAACTGAGATCAACAAAGGAGATTATCTCATTTCAAAGCTCAATAACCAATGTTGCACGCACGGAGACGCCAACACAGGCATGATACCACAACAGACCTACACACAACAAATTCTAGAAAGTACATAGACAATAGAAGTACCGTGTCCAATAGATCTTGACAAGTGTCCGACACAACATGACTTTCCTACATGTGAAGTGTTCGTGCTTCTTAATCAATAACTCACACAAGATGATATAGGTAGCAGAGAACAAATGATTAAAAACATCAATTTAAATATTATAGCAATGTCAAGAAAATCCCCCCAAGGAGAAAACTGATTACCAACATGCAAAATTATATCATTCTCAATACGGGAAAAATTGTCAGTTCACAAAATCAGTACTACATAAAAACTCAACAAATTGCGACTACATCACAGTTTAAAAAAAAAAAGTTAAATTAAATAAATTAAGTCATATCTTTCACTAACAAAAACCCTGGAATGGGTGAACTTCTCATGAAATCAACCATACCCAGAAATCTGAAAATCACCTAGAGGGGGGTGAATAGGTGATGAAGCTAATCAAAGGGCAATTTAAAAAATTATGAAGCAAGTGAATGCAAATGCAATGCAACAATCTCCCAAAACAAGACTAAGAGCCGTATGCCCCTTGCGGGGTTCTGAACTCCTTCCTCCGGCTTCCTCGTAAAATGAGTTAGAGGTGCGCAATGCAACCTTGTTGTATGGGATTTTGATTGACAAGATGAAGTATGATGAAAATGGCAATAGTAATCAAAAACACAAAGTAATAGCAAGGGAAAGTAAACCAATCGCAAACACAAAGATATGTTATCGAGGTTCGAGCACCCTGCTCTACTCCCCGCCTTCCCCAGAAGGATTCTAGCTACTTCCACTATCACAAAGATCAATTACAATGGAGTACCCAACTCCTACAATTTCAGCACAATTGAATTCCTTAGTAATCAAAAGATCACAAACTCTCTCTTTCAAATATCTCTTCCCTTACAAATTAGAGAATAGGAAGGAATGAAGCTCTTGTGTAAGTGAAGAAAAATGAAATCAAATCAGAGAGTATTATCAAGAAAACACTTCTGAAATGAGTGAGAAATATCAGCACAAAAACCAAGAAAAATAGCTCTTTTGAATATCACAAACTTTGAATTTTTCTCTTGAATAATTGTTGTAAAGAAACTCTCCCTAAACACCCTATTTATAGGAGAGGGCTAGGGTTTAGGGTTAGGAATTAATTACTGAAGATTAGGAAGTAATTAGTTCCAAATATACCCTCCAACGGATTTTTAATTTCAAAAATCAAGTTTAAAACAGCTATAAAAAATCTGCCCGTTACTGTTCAACGGACACATCGGTCGACTGGCCCGGTCGACCGATAGTTCAAAAATCCGACCGTTATGAACTATCGGTCGACTGATCCAGTCGACTGAAAAGATACAGAGAGCAAAACAAACTATCGGTCGACCGATCCGGTCGACTGATGCCTGACTGAGACTTAAAATAAAATTCCGGTCGACTGTCGGTAGACAGTCGGTCGACCGACAGACGTGCACACGGATACGTGCACTCTGCCAGGACTCCGGTCGACTGGTGGTGGTAGATACCGGTCGACCGGCTCAGGCCAAAGATGAAATAAAAATGGAATTTTGAAGAGATTAATATTTTTATCAAATCTATTTCAAACACAAATTCAGTATATAACATAATAAAGAATTTGTAGAAGAAAGATTTAGTATTAAAATATTTTTGTATATTTTATAAGAAATAAACTTGGAAATGGTATACGCGTGAAGACGTGTGTGTTTGAGCTTCAAACCTAATCAACATTCTTTAACATACTATAAAGCTAGAAATATAAACCTAAGGACCTCTGAAGCAATCTTTGAGCCATCCAATGCTTTGCTAGTGCCTTCTCTTCTATGATCCTTCCTTGATGTGCAATTTGCCTTCAATGCTTGTTGGAACTTAGAAGTTTTTTGCAAAAGCGAAGCGAATGAACTCTAAACATGGTACAAAACCTGAAACTCATCTTAGACAAAAGATTAGTACCCAATAGCACTTATTTGGTTTGTTATCATCAAAACACAAAACAATGGAGAGTGTAACCTCTTGGGCCAACAATCTCCCCCTTTTTGATGATGACAAAACAAATAGGCTATTAACAAAAATATAGGGAGGAGAAAACTCCCCCTAAATTATGCTATATTTAAAACATATAAAAATGCTCTAGATACCAATAATTGAAATGATAAATAGAAGTGATGCACCAATTATTGAAGTCAATTTAAAACAACAATACAATACAAATAAAACTCAAAAATTGCACTTGATATCAAAAACACCAAAAATCTATCAAAAACACCAAAAATCAAAATTTCTCCTAGATACCAATTTTAAACTAAAATACCAACTAAAATACAAAACTCATAAAACCAAAACATCAAATAAATTCATATGGAACCAAGACCAAATGAACTTATTTTTGTCCATGTAAACTTATTCTCCCCCTTTTTGTCATACATCAAAAAGGGTTAAAAAAAACATGTTTAATCAATAATACACATATTTAACTCTCCACAAATAAACGAAAATCTAGCAAAATCAAGTGGTTTTGTGAAAATATCGGCTAGTTGAAAATCGGTGGAAACATAATCAATATCTATATCACCTTTCTCAAATGATCTCTAAGAAAGTGATATCTAATCTCAATGTGCTTGGTCTTACTATGTTGATTTGCATTTGGTTAGATGAATAGTACTAGTATTATCACAAAATATTTAATATTTTTATAATGCAAATCATAATCAAGGAGAGTATGTTTCATCCAAAGGACTTGTGCACAACAAGCCCCCGCGGCAACATACTCCGCCTCGGCGGTTGATAGAGCTACGGAATTTTGCTTCCCAGAGGACCATGAAACAAGACAATTACCGAGAAATTGACATGTCCCACTAGTACTCTTTCTATCTACTCTACAACCCGCATAGTCGGCGTCCGAATAACTAATCATAGAAAAAATCTATAGTTTTCGGATACCAAAGACCTAAACCAATCGTTCCCTTAACATATCGAATAATGCGTTTTACGGCAATTAAATGAGATTCCTTGGGACACGATTGAAATCTAGCACAAAGACACCACACTAAACATGATATCCGGCCTACTTGCCGTTAAATATAAAAGACTACCTATCATGCTTCTAAACAATTTAATATCAACATTTTTACCTTGTTCGTCCTTATCAAGCTTGGTTGTTGTAGCCATGGGAGTGTTGCAAGCTTTAGCGTCTTCAAGTCCAAACCTCTTCACGAGTTCCTTAGCGTATTTGGCTTGAGAGATGAAGTTCCCATCTTGCAATTGCTTGACTTGGAGTCCAAGAAAAAGTTGAGCTCACCCATGGAGGACATTTCGAATTCTTGTTGCATTACCTTTTCAAAATCCTTGCATAAAAACTTCATTAGTAGAACCGAAAATTATATCATCAACATAAATTTGGACAATTAAAATATCATTATCAACATGCTTAGTGAATAGAGTAGTGTCTACTTTGCCTTTAATAAAATTGTTTGAAATTAGAAAACTTGAAAGCCTTTCATACCAAGCTCTTGGAGCTTGTTTCAAACCATACAAAGCCTTATCGAGTTTGAAAACAAAATCGGGATGAGCATGATCATAAAAACCGGGAGGTTGAGAAACATAAACTTCTTCATTAAGAAAACCGTTTAAAAATGCACTTTTTACATCCATTTGAAAAAGTTTGAAATTTTTAAAAGATGCATAAGCTAGTGTTATCCGTATGGCTTCAAGCCGTGCTACGGGTGCAAAGGATTCCTCAAAGTCGATTCCCTCAACTTGAGTGTAACCTTGGGCCACTAACCTAGCTTTATTCCTAATGACATTTCCGGACTCATCCATCTTGTTTCTAAAGATCCACTTAGTACCAATATTGGTCTATCGTGGGGCTTAGGAACAAGGTGCCAAACTTGGTTGCGCTCAAATTGATTGAGTTCCTCTTGCATGGCAAGCAACCAATATGGGTCCGTCTCGGCTTCGAGAATGCCTTTGGGTTCAAAATGAGAAATGAAGCAAAGTTACCACATAGGTCATGGAGTTTGGAGCGTGTTGTGACTCCTCTTGAAGCGTCACCGATGATGAGCTCCTTAGGATGATTTGTAGCATATCTCCAAGCTTGGGAAGCGGTTGAGTGCTTTCCTCATTATCCTTTTGAACTTCACCTAAAGGTTCTTGCTTATCTTCTTGAGCGGGTGAGTCCTTCAAGGATAGTTTCTCCATGCTTTCACCTAATGGTTCAATCTCTACAACATTCTCAACACAACACATAAGACTCCTCAAACTTAACATGCATAGTTTCTTCAATAGTAAGTGAAGATCTAATGAAAACTCTATATGCTTTGCTAGTAGAGGAATATCCAACAAAGATAGCCTCATAAGCTTTAGCATCAAATTTACCCAAATTCTCTTTTGTATTTAAAACAAAACACTTGCATCCAAAACTTTGAAATATGAAACATTTGGTTTTCTAAAATGATACATTTCAAAAGAAGTTTTAGAAGAATTTTTGCATAAATAAATACGGTTTGATATATAGCATGCGGTGTTTACGGCCTCGGCCCATAAATATTGAGGGAGGTCGTATTCACTTATCATTGTCCTAGCCATCTCTTGAAGTGTTCTATTTTTCCTTTCTACAACTCCATTTTGTTGTGGAGTCCTAGGACAAGACATTTCATGCTTAATTCCCTTTTCATCACAATAAGTCATGAAGAGTTGGTTAACAAACTCACCACCTCTATCACTCCTTATTCTCAAAATCGGAAAACCTTTTTCTTTTTCAACTCTTTTTCTAAAAATCTTAAAGTGAGAAAAAGTTTGATCTTTATTTTGCAAAAAAGAAACCCAAGTAAATCGAGAGAAATCATCAACTAAAACAAATGCAAATCTACTTCCATTTAAGCTTTTAGTTTTAGTTGGTCCAAATAAATCCATGTGAATTAATTCTAGAGGTCTAGTTGACATGATATCCTTGATTGGTTTAAAGGAAGACTTGGTTTGTTTCCCAAGTTGGCACGCACACAAATGCGGTCTTTCTCAAAACTCAAGCAAGGAATACCCTTCACCATTCCTTTGAATTAATTCTATAAAGATGTTCAAAAGAAGCATGTCCTAATCTTCTATGCCAAAGCCATGAATTTTCATCAAAAGCATTTAAACACTTAGTAGAACACTTTACATTAAGCATGTCAATTATATAAACATTATCATCACGAAAACCGGTTAAAATACAATCATTCGATTTAATATCAAAAATCTTACAAGAAGTGTCATCAAAAACAACCTTAAGACCACGATCACAAATTGACTAATACTAAGCAAATTATGTTTCAAACCATCAACTAAAACAACATTCTCAATAATAGGAGATGAACCAATTTGAATATTACCAATACCAATGATTTTGCCTTGGAATCATCCCCGAAGGTGACGGAGCCACCTCCATGTACCTTGATAGGGTTGTGAAGTTGTTGATATCCCATGTCATGTGTCTTGAACAACCACTATCAAGTACCACCGCTCCCTACGTCTTGGAGCCTTGGTGTGTACCTACATCAAACAAATTAGGGCTTGATTTTGGTACCCACATTTTCTTGGGTCCATGAGGGTTAGAACCATTAACCCAAACAAGATTATTTGAGCTATGCAATTTATCATAACAAATTTAGCTAAATGTCCATTTTTGCCACAATATGTACATCTATAAACTCTACCATATTTAAATGCATAATGAGTGTGTGATTTGTGAGCATTGGCATTGTGAGCATGAAAAGATTTAGCATGAGAAGTATTATTTGAAGTGTGAGCATGTGGAATCTTAGCATGAGAAACTTTATCATGAGAAGTATTCTTTTTAGAAAATTTTTCTTCAAGCTTCTTAGTATTAAAAGCACAATCTTTTAAAACTTTTTCAAAATCACTCATTTTAGATTTAAGAGAAGAAATTTCTTTATTATCAACAATAGGGTTTTACCCTTGTAAGAAATCTTATAAGCATCAAAATCATTTGAATAACAACAAGATTGGAAGAAAGATCATCTTTTTCTTTTGTAATCAAAGCAAGTTGGTTTTTGAGAAAAGCAACTTCTTTTTGCAATTTAAAGCATTCCATTTTCTTGTTATCATAAGTTTCGGAAAGTTCTACAAAAGCATGAACTAGAACTTCCTTACTCAAATCATCATCATTATCATCTATAGATTCAAGAGTTTGAGGGTTTACCTTGGGTGTGTTTGCCATGAAACACATGTTTGCGGTATCCACTTGTTCTTCTTCGGACTCGCTTTTCGAATCCCATGTGGCCTTGTAAGCTTTCTTTTCATCTTGTTTCTTAGGCTTGAAGGAGGAAGTCATTCTTTTCTTGAACTCCGGACAATCGGCCATGATGTGTCCGGGCTTGCGGCAATTGTAGCAAATGATCCTCTTCTCCTCTTTGCCTTCAAACTTTCTCCGGAAATTTTGCTTGTTCTTCCGGTACATCCTCTTGATGTTGCGCACTAGGAGGGAGAGCTCCTCATCTTCTTCTTCATCTTCTTCATCATCTTCAATGGTGGATGAAGACTTGAAAGCTATGGACTTTTTCTTTGTTGGAGCCGCCTCTTCTCTTGCCTTCTTCTCCATCTCATGGGTTTTTAGGTTCCCAATGAGATTTATGATGTCCATCTCGTCCTTGTCATTCAACTCTTTAAGGTGGTGGCCTTGATCTCCCAAGATGGAGGAAGAGCCCGTATCACCTTGCGCATCTTTTGATCATTGGAGATGACGTCACCTAATGAAGAAAGACCATTAGTGATTTTTGTGAAACGAGTAATCATGCAATCAATGGTTTCATCATCAAGCATCTTAAATGATTCATATTGAGACCTCAAGAGATCTATTTTAGCTCTCTTGACTTGTGAAGTCCCTTCATGCGTGACCAATAAGTGTTGCCAAATCTCATAGGCGGATTGGCAATGAATTACCCGTGTAAGGTCATCCTCATTCAAGGCGGTTAAAAGGGAGTTTTGGGCTTTGGAGTTAGCCTCATATTCTTTAAGGTCTAGGTCGGTCCAAGTGCTCTCATCCTCATCGGGTACTTCATAGGGTTTGGTAAGAGACTTAGCCACTAAGCTACCTAGTGATTGCAAAAAGATAGTCATCCTAACCTTCCAAATAGGGAAATTTAGGCCATCAAATTTAGGTGGGGATTTAATGTTGTCGGCCATGTTTACTAGTGTATGTATGGATGAATGAAAGTGTTGATTAGCAATATTTTAGGATCTCTCTAAGGATGTTAAGCCAAACCTAGAGTCCAAGCTCTGATACCAATTGAAAATCACCTAGGGGGGGGTGAATAGGTGATGAAGCTAATCAAAGGGCAATTTAAAAAATTATGAAGCAGTGAATGCAAATGCAATGCAACAATCTCCCAAAACAAGACTAAGAGCCGTATGCCCCTTGCGGGGTTCTGAACTCCTTCCTCCGGCTTCCTCGTAAAATGAGTTAGAGGTGCGCAATGCAACCTTGTTGTATGGGATTTTGATTGACAAGATGAAGTATGATGAAAATGGCAATAGTAATCAAAAACACAAAGTAATAGCAAGGGAAAGTAAACCAATCGCAAACACAAAGATATGTTATCGAGGTTCGAGCACCCTGCTCTACTCCCCGCCTTCCCCAGAAGGATTCTAGCTACTTCCACTATCACAAAGATCAATTACATGGAGTACCCAACTCCTACAATTTCAGCACAATTGAATTCCTTAGTAATCAAAAGATCACAAACTCTCTCTTTCAAATATCTCTTCCCTTACAAAGGTCCTTAGAGAATATTGAGAAGGAATGAAGCTCTTGTGTAAGTGAAGAAAAATGAAATCAAATCAGAGAGTATTATCAAGAAAACACTTCTGAAATGAGGAGAAATATCAGCACAAAAACCAAGAAAAATAGCTCTTTTGAATATCACAAACTTTGAATTTTTCTCTTGAATAATTGTTGTAAAGAAACTCTCCCCAAACACCCCTATTTATAGGAGAGGGCTAGGGTTTAGGGTTAGGAATTAATTACTGAAGATTAGGAAGTAATTAGTTCCAAATATACCCTCCAACGGATTTTTAATTTCAAAAATCAAGTTTAAAACAGCTATTAAAAAATCTGCCCGTTACTGTTCAACGGACACATCGGTCGACTGGCCCGGTCGACCGATAGTTCAAAATCCGACCGTTATGAACTATCGGTCGACTGATCCAGTCGACTGAAAAGATACAGAGAGCAAAACAAACTATCGGTCGACCGATCCGGTCGACTGATGCCTGACTGAGACTTAAAATAAAATTCCGGTCGACTGTCGGTAGACAGTCGGTCGACTGTCGGTAGACAGTCGGTCGACCGACAGACGTGCACACGGATACGTGCACTCTGCCAGGACTCCGGTCGACTGGTGGTAGATAACCGGTCGACCGGCTCAGGCCAAAAGATGAAATAAAATGGAATTTTGAAGAGATTAATATTTTTATCAAATCTATTTCAAACACAAATTCAGTATATAACATAATAAAGAATTTGTAGAAGAAAGATTTAGTATTAAAATATTTTTGTATATTTTATAAGAAATAAACTTGGAAATGGTATACGCGTGAAGACGTGTGTGTTTGAGCTTCAAACCTAATCAACATTCTTTAACATACTATAAAGCTAGAAAATAAAACCTAAGGACCTCTGAAGCAATCTTTGAGCCATCCAATGCTTTGCTAGTGCCTTCTCTTCTATGATCCTTCCTTGATGTGCAATTTGCCTTCAATGCTTGTTGGAACTTAGAAGTTTTTGCAAAAGCGAAGCGAATGAACTCTAAACATGGTACAAAATCTGAAACTCATCTGAGACAAAAGATTAGTACCAAATAGCACTTATTTGGTTGTTATCATCAAAACACAAAACAATGGAGAGTGTAACCTCTTGGGCCAACAAAATCATCATTTATCACAACATATATGAAACTACATAAATAATAACAACACTAGCATAACTCAGAGAAGAACAATGATAAATACATATCAACATGTTACTATACTCAAAACTATATCATTCTCAATATGGTAAAAGAGGAATTAATTCACAAACTTACATTCTATAACAATTCACCAAGATCACTACATCACACTATACCAAAAATTGAATTTATTGATGTGCATCTTTCACTAACAAAACCCAAGAATGGGCAATCTTCTTATCTTTATCAACCATACATATATCAATGAAATCATGATTTACCACAACATATATGAGATTATAAATAATAGCAACACTGGCAAAAATCCCAAAGGAGCAATGATAATGATAAAGCTGCGAATGGGGAAACAAAAAAAAACATAATCATAGGTTACTATACTCAAAACTATATAGTTCTCAATACAGGTAAAAATGTATCAATTCACAAATCTGCAGTCTATAACAAATTCAAGAAGATCACCACATCACACTTTACCGAAAATGGAATTTATTGATCTGTATCTTTCACTAACAAAACCCTAGAATGGGTGATCTTTTTAAGCTAATAGATCATACATTTATCAATAAAATCATCATTTATCACAACATATATGATAGTAGTATATAAAAAACAACATCAACATCAAGAGCTACAACAACAACACACCAGCAGCAGAAAGTATTTGTACCTGTTTGCCGATCTTCTCTCCTCCCTACTTCTTCCTATACGCGATATAATTCGCCAAATGCAGCAACGGGGCGGCTTTCTCCTCGTCAAACTCCGTGAGCTGCTCCTTGGTGTCCCTCAGCAGCTCCTCGGCAAACTCCCTCGATTTCTCGAGCCCCAGCAGCTTCGGATACGTCGTCTCACCGCTGGCCAAGTCTTTCCCCGCCGTCTTCCCCAGCTCTTGCGACGATTTTGTCACATCCAATATATCATCAACCACCTGAAACAACAATCCCACGCACTTCGCATACCGCCGCAGCCTCTCGATCTGGCTCTCAGTCCCGCCACCCATGATGGCCCCGATCACCGCCGAGGCCTCGAGAAGCACGGCGGTCTTGTGCAAGTGGATGTACTCGAGCTTGTCGATGCTGACGGGCTCATCAAGGCCGGTCGACTCAATGTCGACCACCTGGCCGGCGACGAGCCCCTCGGCCCCGACGCATCGGGCGAGCTCCGCAATGGCGCGGACGAGATTGGCCGGCGGGACGCCGGGGGAGGTGGTGAGGTGGTGGAAGGCGAGGGAGAGGAGGGCGTCGCCGGCGAGGACGGCGACAGACTCGCCGTAGACGACGTGGTTGGTGGGCTGGCCGCGGCGGAGGTCGTCGTTGTCCATGCAGGGGAGGTCGTCGTGGATGAGGGACATGGTGTGGATCATCTCAACGGAGCAGGCGGCGGGGAGGGCGAGGGTTTCGGCTCCGCCGACGAGCTCGCAGGCGGCGATGCAGAGGATGGGGCGGACGCGCTTGCCGCCGACCAGGAGCGAGTAGCGCATCGCCTCGTGGATGCGCTCCGGGTGGGCCATGGGGACGGCCCGGTCCAGTGCCCGGTTCACGGCCACGGCCTTGTCGATCATGTACTTCTTGAAATCGAACGCCGCGGCCGCCGCCGGCGCGGCGGCCGCAGGCGTGGCGGAGGCGGAGACCGTCGTCGTTGACAATTTCTTGGCGGATAAATTGAAGGCAGCAGTGGAGAAGGGTTTCGTCGAAGCGGAGGAGCAGTAAGAGGAGGAGCGGGAGGAGAGGAGGGTGATGGGGCCCACCATGACCAGCGAAGTGGTCATGGTTAAAATTGAGAAAATTTTCCGAGAATTAAAGAGTTGTTTTGATCCCTTTCAAATACAAGAAAGGAGCATTGGGTTGGTTTCTTGAATTGTGGGAGACATTTGGGGAGGAGGAAGAAGAAGGTGAGTGGGAAGGCACTAATGGGATTGGAATTTAGAGGAAGGGATAGAGCGCACATTCGGGATTTGGCGGTTATTTGTAGTGGAAACTGAGAGTGGAGAATTCAGAGGAGAGAGACGAATTGGAAGTCGACACGAGTTTGGTGGGGCCAGTGTGTCGGGTTTCCTTTTGGGTTTGTTTGGATTCGAGGAATTGGGTGGAAGTGTGTCTTTTCTCATTTCCGCTATTCATCCAAACACCGGAAAAGGAAAATGAAAAAAAGTTATTTTCTTTTTCTCTTTTCTCTTTTACACAACCATTTCCTCACTTCCAGAGTGCTACAGTTAATTTTGTGGTCATGTAAATCTCATTTGTAATAAGTTGTAGCACAAAATAGTTAATTTTTTTCCTCATGTAAATCTCAATAGCATTCTAATTACAATCCAATTTTTATTTTCTTTAATTAATTTTTATTTTAATATTATTTTGCGGTCAACTTTGTGGTCAACTGTTCCGCTTCCACTTTCACATTACCATCCAAACACCGGAAAAGACATAACATTTTTCAAACCACACTTCCCAACAACATCCAAACACTGGAAAACTTACTAACCAATTCCCAAGTTTCAAGGGAACTATTATCACTTCCTCACTTCCTCACTTCCACCCTTAACCAAACAGGCCCAAAATGAAAATAACTGGGGAGAGGAAGGACTTGGCCCAGCGGAGAATTCGGAAAGGAAACTTCTTAGCGATTTTGAAGGACGTTGGTGAGATGCATTGTACATTTCACCGAAGAAAAATACATGTACGAAGTATATAATTGAATATAATGCAAGGAATCTGGTGGTATTGATGATAAAAGTTGAATACACGCCAAAGTTTGCCCAATGATTGTTCAGAAAAAATAATGATTTGATCAAGATGGAGGTTTGAATGGATGGTTTCGAGGTTTACATTCTGCTCGCGCTTGCATGTGTGAGTGTCATTCAAACAAGCTTTAAGCTAATTTATTCCCAAATGAATCATATTATTCATATATTAATGTAATTATGTGACTAAAAATTAAACTCTACATAAACCAAGTGGTAGTGAAAAGAATCTAAATCTAGCTCTTAATTGAAAAACTTATGGAGGGGAAGGATCTTATAATGCTTGTATCTCAAATTCAACAAGGCTTATATCTCAAATTTTTATGGCTTACATGACTCCTTTTCTAACTCTGCCTGTGCACTCGTTCACTGTCTGTTCCAAGTCAGGATATAAAGGAGGAGGGTTGTGGTACGCCTGTGACAGCCAATGTAAAAATATTGTTACATACTATGAACATGAACCAAGAACTAAATTTTGTTGGGGCGTTCCCGACTGAGCGACGCGCTACATCGGAGCCCGGGTGTAGTGAACAGTGGGCAAGAATTGCTAGGTCGTCGTCCAGAAATGACGCGCCACATCGACGCCCAGATGTGGTGTCAAATGAGTAAGGGTTCCCACACTTTTATGAGCGGGTGAGGGTAAAAAAGTTAGTTCATGAATATAATACTAGGTTAGCATCATGAAACATAGGTTCTCTTACAGGTATATTAGCAGAGTTAGTTGATGTTATAGTTAGACGGAATGTTAGTATTTTGTGTGTGCAGGAAACTAAGTGGGTAGGTGAAAAGGTTAGAATTATAGAGCCTTGGGGTTATAAACTTTGGTATACTGGTAGAGATAGAAATCCTAATGGGGGTGGGTGTGATCATAAATAAACAATTGCTTGAGGATGTAGTTGAGGTTAGGAGAAAGAGTGATAGGATTTTATTAGTTAAACTTATTTTAGGTAGGGAGATTTTTAATGTTATTAGTGTCTATGCACCACAAGTAGGACTTGATGAGTCAAGTAAGCGTCAATTTTGGGAGGATTTAGATGAGATTGTGCAAGGCATGCCCATTAGAGAAAAGCTTTTCATAGGCGATAACCTCAATGAGCATGTAGGAACTAGTCGTTATGGGTTTGATAGTGTACATGGAGGATTTAGTTTTGGGAAAACAAATGAACCATGTAACTCGATTCTAGATTTTGCTTTGTCATATGATTTGATCTTAGAGAATACTTAGTTTAGGAAGAGAGAGTCTCACTTGATCACTTTTAGAAGTGGATCAAGTTCGAGCCAAATAGATTTCTTTTTAACTAGAAAAGTAGATAGAGGTTGTTATACGAATTATAAGGTAGTACCGGGTGAGAGTGTTGTTGGCCCAAAGGCCATTATCCCGGTTATTTTGATGATAGCAAAACATATTTAGTTATGTATTTAACATTTATGTTTCAGAATTTTTCAGGTTATTTAACAGGTTGTTTTTGATGGCTCCGCTAAAAGACTCACACATTTGGAGTTCGCCGCAAAAATGAAGATTCCCAAGCTATGCACAACTAGGATGCTTTGGGATCAAGATGATGATATGAAGATCAAGACAAGATCAAGACAAGATCAAGACATTGAAGAAAACAAGCTTTGTATTTTTATTTTTATTTTAGATATTTTGTCAAAGCTATATATTAGAAGTAGAGCTATGGGATTATCACACACACACCTCTTAGTTAGGTTCATGACTTCAAAAAGATTTTTCAATTCCATTTCTAACTTAGTTTTTTAAAAGAGAACATATTTTGGAAATATGATTTTCAAAAAAACAATAGTTTTGGAAAAACAATTTTTATGGAAAAACATGGTTCTATCAAAAGAATTTTATCAAACTATTTTTAACATGATTGAAGTATGACACATGCTTATACTTCATGTTTTTACAAGTTCCAAAATCTTACCCGAAACCCAAAACCAAAATCCAAGTTTTCTGGTTCTGGAAGTTCTGTTTTTCAGAACTCACAGTGACCGGTCGACCGGCCCGGTCGACCGATGTGCACAATACTGTGCACGTCTATATCAGTCGACCGACCCGGTCGACCGATGTTCACTTGCCTTCACAGGAGTTTTCGGTCGACCGACCCGGTCGACCGATGAGCCCCAACGGTCATATTTTTGACCGTTGGCGGTCGACCGGGATCTGTCAAAAGTTCTGACAGATCCAACAGCTAGTTTTTCTGACTGTTTTTCTTTTTGGGATTTGTCTCCAACGAGTTTTTAAGGCTGTTTTTGACCCCTATAAATAGAGGGTCACCTCATATTGATTAGACAACTATTGCAAAATATTTCTTAAGAGTTTTACAAAGATTTTCAAAGCTTTCCTTCATAAAAGATTTTCCAAAGTCTAAATTCCCAACACCCAACTTGTAGCCTATTCCTCTAGCTTCTCTCTAGATTTTGCACACCACAATCCCAAAGCTTTACATCTACATATTTGGTTCTAGGATTGTGCAAGTGAGCTTTTGTAAAGTGATCAAGTGTGATCACTCATTTCTTCTTGGAGTGAAGTTGTAGAGGCATCGGCCTCAAGGGAGCTAGTGAGCTTCGGGTGGTGTTGCGGCATCACAAGTGTAAGGGACAAGTGTGTCCTTGTATTGGCGATCCGGTGGGATCAACGATAGTAGTGCAAATCCTTCAAGTGTGAAGGCGGGGACGTAGAGCGTGGCTCGAACCTCGGAAACACATCCTTGCGTTTGCGTTTGATCAATTTTCTCTAACTCTACTCCTTTCAATTCTTGCACCTTAATTGTTGTATTTATTGCAAGTCTTTATTTGTGCTATTTGTGTGTGAAAGTTTTTTTAATTCCGCAAAATTGCCATAATTCATATAGCCATCACCTATTCACCCCCCCTCTAGGTGATTTCAATTGGTATCAGAGCCTAACCCTACAACTTAGGTCTAACAACCTTAGGGAGATCCATATTTGGCTATATACATTTGTGTTGCATTTACATTTGCTTGTGCATTCATGGCATCCATGGACTTTTCTAGCATTAAATCCCCACCCAAGTTTGATGGTTTAAACTTTCCCATTTGGAAGGTGAAAATGAATCTCTTCCTTAAATCCCTAGGAGTTAGGGTAGCTAGGGCCATTACCAAAGATTTTATTGAACCCACTAGTGATGAGAGCACATGGTCCGAGGATACTTCAAAGACTATGAGGCTAATGCTAGGGCACAATATGCATTAACCCAAGCATTGAATGAGGATGACCTTGCACGCATAATTAATTGTAAATCCGCATTTGAGGTTTGGAACATACTCATTGTTACTCATGAGGGAACGTCTCAAGTCAAGAGAGCCAAAGTTGACTTGCTACGTTCTCAATATGAGAACTTCTATATGTTTGATAATGAGAGCATTGATGACATGCTCACCCGTTTTACAAAAATAACTAATGCTCTTTCTTCCTTAGGTGACAAGATTGATAATGATCAAAAGATAAGGAAGGTGATTAGAGCTCTTCCCAAAGCTTGGGAAGTCAAGGCGACAACCCTCAAGGAGCTAAACGACAAAGAGGAGATGGACTTCTCCGGCTTCATCGGAAATCTCAAGACGCATGAGATGGAGATGAAAGTTAGAGAAGAAAGGGAGGCACCAAAGAAGGGACGGCAAAGTAACTTCCGAAGAGGGAAGCCTCAAGGAAGGTACGAGAAGAAAAGAGATGAACCCGGTCTTTGCTTTCATTGCAAGAAGATCGGTCACCTAATTGCCGATTGCCCCGCTCTACAAGCAACCACATCCAAGAATGGGCAAAGAAAGAAGAAAGCCTTGGCCGCAACATGGGATGATTCGGAGTCGGAATCCGAAGAGGAGCACGACGCCGCCAACATGTGTTTCATGGCACAAGGAGACGACGCTTCTAAGATAACATTTGAAAACTCTCTTGATGATGATGATCTCACTATGGATGAACTAGCACGTTTCTTTGAGGAATTACAACATAGATATGAGATTTCGCAATCTCATAATAAAAAGTTAAAAAGGGAAAATGAGTCCTTGAAAGATAAACTTAATATTATTGAAAAGGAGAAAAATAACTTGTCTAATTCTTTTGAGAAAATAAAAAGTGATTTTGCAAACTATAAACTAGCTTGTAAAGGGAAAACCCCCATTGCATCATGTAGTAAAAATGATTTTGTAGAGATTCAAAAACGTGTTGAAGTTTTGGATTCTACTTTAAAAAGTTATGCATTTGATTTGAAAAAGATTGCATCTAAATTTCCTAAGGGAGTAACCCAAGGGAAACATGCACACCATACACATGCACGAAAACATGTACACCCACATAAACATGCACACACTCATAACCATGCTTTTATGTACAATAGTGGTAGAATTTATATTTGCACACATTGTGGCCGCAAAGGCCATTTAGAAAAATTTTGTTATGCTAAAAATAATGTTA
The DNA here is from genome assembly GCA_038442645.1 of Agave tequilana. Taxonomy (NCBI): domain Eukaryota; kingdom Viridiplantae; phylum Streptophyta; class Magnoliopsida; order Asparagales; family Asparagaceae; genus Agave; species Agave tequilana. Next base: position 20,498 of record JAVJIF010016361.1, read on the forward strand.
AAAATAAATTTGTTTGGGTTCGCCCCGGATCTAACCCCAAAGGACCCACTAAGATTTGGGTACCAAAAGAGCCACCAAATTCAAATGAAACAGGTATAGGTGGATCTACACCCTCCAAGACTTAGGAGGAGGTGGTGCCCGGGTGGTTGATGCATCGGAGCTTAAAGAACAAATCATGCATGCATCGCTATCGTGGAGGCACCTAATTTTGGAGATTGCCCGTAAATTGGTAACATCTCCATTCAAGAGTTTTATTTTGTATATACAATTGTTATAGGATTGCTAGTTTGGTCTTATGCCTCATTGATACATGATTAGCATAAACTTGCAACTCCATCATGATTGTATATGCCATGTTTAGTTTTTGATATCCTTTGTTTCATGCCTTGTTTTATAGTATGTCCACATGTATCGTTTATCATTTGTGAATATATTCTTGTATTCATATACACACATTATTTTCATAAATAAAAATAAAACATTTGTAAAATTTTCTATTTAAGCAAATACCTTAAAGATGGCAATTGCGCACCTCAACTCATTCAAGAGGAATCAAGAGGATGAAGTTCAGAACCCGTCACTGGGTATTCGGCTTCAACATCTTTAAAATCTTTGTTTAAATATGAAAACAAAATTAAAATTGGATTGCATGTATTTTGATGTTTGTAAAGACTTAATAAAGATTTAAAAACTGTTGGTGTACTCTTATATGTCTAATTTGTCATACCTATTTTTGACTACAAAAATTATTTAAATTTTTTTTTGGGCAAAATTGCTGTTAACTGTTTTTCAGGCAAAGCCGGTCGACCGACCCTTAAATCTCCGGTCGACCGACTCTGCCTGAGAGAAAATTTTTATTTTTTTCTGTGCTACCGGTCGACCGACCAGAATTACGGTCGACCGATGCTGACCTGCTGTGGTCTCGGGATATGTCGGTCGACTGACCCGGTCGACCGATCTTATTTACAGAGCTCTCGGTTGGATTCGGTCGACCGGACCGGTCGACCGATCGTCGTGTTTTTGCCCAAATCTGCTATATATTTTCATTTTTCTCTCTCTCTCTCTCATTTCACTCAGCAACCGGACGAACCCATATTTCCCCAAAAATTGATTTCTCTCCAATCCTTCAACCAAATCCAAATCTTTTTAAAACCCATCTCAAATCCTTCATCCTATCTCCAGATCTTCGATTTCAGCACCTCTCATCCGCAGGATCTGAAGAATTTCAGGATTTTTCAGTTAGGGTTTTGGATTCTCAATCAAGGTAAAAATCAAATTTTTATTGTGAATCTTCACTTCTAGCTTAGAAATCTTACTTCCTTTGTCACTGTTTTAGGTTGCTTAGCTTCTAGATCGTGCCATAACCTGTTTTAATCCTAAAAATTTCATTTTTACTAATCATGCCTAAGAGATCTCGAACTGAGAAGGGGAAGGGTGTTGCTCAACCCTCATCTCAGGTTCCTAGACCCCTACGGCCCTTTATAAATGATCTAGCTGCTGATAGATACTCCCACCTCTCCACTAGAAATATTAATTCAGGGAGATTTGTTACCATTCAGGATTTTGAACATCTAGGTATCCCTCAAATCTTGCAAAACAACAACCTAGTTGAGTTCTTGTCCATCAAGGAGCAAGTATACACTTCCCTTGTTCCTTACTTCTATGCCAACTATGAATTTGATGGTAACCGCATCACATCTAGAGTTCTAGGTAGGGAAATCGACCTCTCTATCGGTCGGTTTGCTAGGATTCTGCATCTCTCCACTGGCGGAGCAGATGTGTATTCTCATGATTTACATGACTTTGAATTTCCTGAGGGTGAGTCTTCACTCACCGCCTCTACTCTGATTCACGGGGATGACAACCCCGGCTTGGTTAGGAATGAGGTAGTGAGTCGATACACTCTTCAATCTCAAGTCCTTGCCAAGATTATCTTCTACAACATTGTCCCAAACATGGTGAGTATAGCCATGATAGGGGTTGTGTCCCTTTGATTATCTTTTGTCTGCTTAAAGGGATTAAGGTAAACTTTCCTAGAGTCATTGCCTCTCATATGGCCTCTGATCAAATCCGTACTGCGGGTAGGAGCTTGCCCTACGGCATGCTTATTACCCATCTTCTTAGGGGTCTTGACTTTGATCTTTCTGCTGAAACTCCATCAAATCCCCTGACCAACATCAATGGAGTTATCCTGAAGATGATGGAAGCACAGCTGCGTAGACACGCCCCTGTGCAACCACCTCTTCCTCCTGCTGGTCCTGGCTCATCTTCAGCACCAGGATCTTCTTCTTCTGCAGCACCTGCATTTCCTCCTGAGTTTCTTGCTCTTGTCTCTTCGGAGGTCCGCTCTCAGCTCGAGGCACATCAGGCTTTGGCCGAGCAGCGCGACGCAGCCATTCGTGCAGAGTTAGATGCTCGTGCTCTTCAGGACGCTGCTTTTCGGGAGGAGGTCCGAAACGACATGTCTTATTTTGCTGACTCCATGAGATTCGTGGATGTCCAGTTTCAGGCCCTTTTCTCAAAATTTGACATGCTCGTTCCTGATCGGACTCCGACTGCTTGTCGACTCCCTGCCACCGGTCCTCCATTTCCTCCCAGAGCTCGCTCTTCTGTTCCTCCACCGCGCACCAGAGTCGATGGCATGGATCCAGAGGAGGTTGCTTCTTCAGAGGAAGGTGGTGATGATGACGGAGACGGCGATGATGGTGATGATGGTGCTGAGGAGTGACCTCCCCTTTTGATGATGTCAAAAAGGGGGAGAGTTATTTTGAGAGAGATATTTTGTGACACTTTGTTATTTTGGCTTGTACTTGTATTTGGATATTTTGTGTTGGACATCTTTTGCTTTGTCATGTATTTTTATTTTGTGTTGTGGACATGGATATGGTTATGTGTTTTATGTATTTATGTCATGTATGAGACTCATTTCCTTCATCTATGATATGACATGAGTATTTGGCATCTTTGTTGGCATGAAAATAAAATGATTATGATTATGATTTGTGATAATATGCCTGAGTATGATTTTTATATATATGCTTGTGTTGAGGGGGAGCTTCATTTGAAGACTCTACCCAAAATATCTTGTGATAACTACATATGTTTTGCCATCATCAAAAAGGGGGAGATTGTTGGCCCAAAGGCCATTATCCCGGTTATTTTGATGATAGCAAAACATATTTAGTTATGTATTTAACATTTGTGTTTCAGAATTTTTCAGGTTATTTAACAGGTTGTTTTTGACGGCTCCGCTAAAAGACTCACACATTTGGAGTTCGCCGCAAAAATGAAGATTCCCAAGCTATGCACAACTAGGATGCTTTGGGATCAAGATGATGATATGAAGATCAAGACAAGATCAAGACAAGATCAAGACATTGAAGAAAACAAGCTTTGTATTTTTATTTTTATTTTAGATATTTTGTCAAAGCTAGATATTAGAAGTAGAGCTATGGGATTATCACACACACACCTCTTAGTTAGGTTCATGGCTTCAAAAAGATTTTCAATTCCATTTCTAACTTAGTTTTTTAAAAGAGAACATATTTTGGAAATATGATTTTCAGAAAAACAATAGTTTTGGAAAAACAATTTTTATGGAAAAACATGGTTCTATCAAAAGAATTTTATCAAACTATTTTTAACATGATTGAAGTATGACACATGCTTATACTTCATGTTTTTACAAGTTCTAAAATCTTACCCGAAACCCAAAACCAAAATCCAAGTTTTCTGGTTCTGGAAGTTCTGTTTTTCAGAACTCACAGTGACCGGTCGACCGGCCCGGTCGACCGATGTGCACAATACTGTGCACGTCTATATCAGTCGACCGACCCGGTCGACCGATGTTCACTTGCCTTCACAGGAGTTTTCGGTCGACCGACCCGGTCGACCGATGAGCCCCAACGGTCATATTTTTGACCGTTGGCGGTCGACCGGGATCTGTCAAAAGTTCTGACAGATCCAACAGCTAGTTTTTCTGACTGTTTTTCTTTTTGGGATTTGTCTCCAACGAGTTTTTAAGGCTGTTTTTGACCCCTATAAATAGAGGGTCACCTCATATTGATTAGACAACTATTGCAAAATATTTCTTAAGAGTTTTACAAAGATTTTCAAAGCTTTCCTTCATAAAAGATTTTCCAAAGTCTAAATTCCCAACACCCAACTTGTAGCCTATTCTCTAGCTTCTCTCTAGATTTTGCACACCACAATCCCAAAGCTTTACATCTACATATTTGGTTCTAGGATTGTGCAAGTGAGCTTTTGTAAAGTGATCAAGTGTGATCACTCATTTCTTCTTGGAGTGAAGTTGTAGAGGCATCGGCCTCAAGGGAGCTAGTGAGCTTCGGGTGGTGTTGCGGCATCACAAGTGTAAGGGACAAGTGTGTCCTTGTATTGGCGATCCGGTGGGATCAACGATAGTAGTGCAAATCCTTCAAGTGTGAAGGCGGGGACGTAGAGTGTGGCTCGAACCTCGGAAACACATCCTTGCGTTTGCGTTTGATCAATTTTCTCTAACTCTACTCCTTTCAATTCTTGCACCTTAATTGTTGTATTTATTGCAAGTCTTTATTTGTGCTATTTGTGTGTGAAAGTTTTTTTAATTCCGCAAAATTGCCATAATTCATATAGCCATCACCTATTCACCCCCCCTCTAGGTGATTTCAAGTGTAGTAACTCAACATAAACTCTTAATTTTAGATGTCCGGATTAGAAGGAGATTTAGAAAGATTAAACGTAAGTTAGATCCTAAGATTTAGTGGTGGCGGCTAAAAGAAGGTAACCAAGGAGTTTTTATAGATCGAGTAGTACATGAAGCAGATTGAAAAGCTCAAGATGATCCCAATACAACATGAAACGAAATTGCTAGTTGCATTAAAAGAGTAACTAAAGATGTACTTGGTGAGTCACATGTGTTGGCCCAAAGGCCCATCACTCTAGTTTTGATGATGATCAACTCATGTAGTTATGTTTACTAATGATCTTGTGTTTAATTAGTGACAGATTCATGATCAAGATCTTAGTTGGTGCAAAGCTTCAACAAAGGATTAAAGTCAAGTTTTGGAGCTAGCACGGTGTTTGGACCAAGTCAAGAAGGCTTCAAGTGAAGACTTCAAGAAGATGAAGACTTGTGTCTAGGTTTGTTTTATAAGATTTTGTTTTAGATAAAATGTAAAGGATAGAGTAGTTGGTGGATTGCTCAAGTACATATACACACACACTCTTGATAGTTTTGTTTTTACAAAAGATTTTCTATTTTAGAAAATACATATTTGGATTTTGGTTTTCTAGTTTTCATATCTTTTAACCAAAATCATGTTTAGTGCTTAATGTCAAAAACATAGATATTTCATCATGTTTGTGTAGTGGATCATATCCATACACCCTATGCTTTAAAGTGTTTAGAATATCTTGTTTTTGTATTTGGAGAAGTTTTGGAAAACAAAGTTTGGAAAAATAAGTTTTGGAAAATACAGTTTTCATTTTGAGCCAATATTTCCAACTTACAAAAATAGTTCAAATCATTTGTAACATGCCTTGATTTTGTGCAAGCATGTTTGTTTATCAATATAAAGTGTTAAAACTATTTTTGTAGATTTTTCAGTATTTTAAGGGTTTTTAATTGAGCCAAAAAGACCAAGTTTAATCCCCAGATTTTCTGTTCCAGGCTTCAGCCAGTCGACTAGTCGACCGACCAAGTCGACTGGGGCTGAAGTCGGTCGACCAGCTCGGTCGACCGACGTGCACAGACGTGCACGCCTTGACCTGGCAGGTGGCCGGTCGACCCACCCGGTCGACCGTCCAGAGAGCTCTGCTCTCTGGAAAGGCCCCGGTCAACCGGGCGGTCGACCGGACAGAGAGTCTGCTCTCTGTATCTGTCCTCGGTCGATCGGCTGGTCGACCGATGGCACAACGGTCTGAAATATCACCGTTGGCCGGTCGACCGGGCAGTCGACCGACAGGCCTGACAGACCCCAACGGCTAGTTTTCCAGACTCTATAAATGGGGCATTTGGGGGCTGTTTTGATTAAGATTTTTGGAGACTTTTAGAGCCAGTTTTTCCTACTTTTTTCAGAGGTTTTTCTCCACAAAATTTGAGAGCAAATATTTCCAATCAAAAGGAAAGTTTTATCAAGAGTGTAAAAGTGATTTTCTTGAGTTTTCCTCCACCATCTCAATCCTTGTTTTCTCACACAATCACTTGAGCTATCCATTGCTTTATCTATCCATAGGATTGTGTTGTGAGAGTTTTTATTGGTGATCAAGTGTTTAGATCACCAAGTTTTTCATCTTGAACTTTGAGGAGGCGGACGTGTGTGTTCGCATTTGTTTCGGGTCCTAGTGAGGACTCGGTGTTTCGGGTTCGGGTGCGAACTCTTTGTTTGAGGTGCGGCCTCGGCGAGCCGGTGGGCTTGCGGTGTGTACGGGACTAGAGAGTCCGAGGGTTTGTAGGTGTTGCGGCACCGAGGAGTGATTCATTGGGATCAAGTATAGTGGAAATCCTTCGTGTGTCGAAGGCGGGGATGTAGAGCAAGTGTGCTCGAACCTCGAAACAAATCCCTTGTGTTTGCGATTGCTCACTCTCTCTCTCTTTATCTCTTGTCTATATCTTGCATTCAATTATTATGTTTATATTTATATGCTTGATATACTTGTGTGCTTATTGATATACTTGCTTGGGTTTGTTTGCTAACACTTGTATTTAACCAAGAGAGCCAACGCGGCACCTCAACCCTTATCTAGGGGAATCTAGAGGAGTTTGTCTAGAGCCCTTCACGGGGAATTCGGCAACACTCTTGTGTTATACGTGGTGTTTAGTTTAAATAGTTTGTTTAGGTCATTATAGTTTTTAATTCCGCATTTTTGGCATTAGTGACCATTAGATTAGCCATCACCTATTCACCCCCCTCTAGGTGAACTTACAATAGGGTGGTGCTCCACCGTGTAAGGATACATCATGGTAGAATGAAGAGGTAAAAACTACCATTAAGATCAAACGAGACTCTTATAGAGATTTGAAGAAAAATTGTGATGGAGTGAGTTTTGATAGGTATAAGCTAGCCAAGAAAGAAGCTAAGAAAAATGTTTAGAATGTAAGAGTTAAAGTGTACAAAGAAGTGTATGAGAAGTTGGACACCAAAGAGGTTGAAAAGGATATATATAGAATTAAGGGAGAGAAAGACTAGAGACTTATGTACTGTGAGGTGTATCAAAGATGAGGATTAGAAGATTTTAGTTCGAGATGAAGAAATCAAAAAAAAGATAGAGAGAGTATTTTGACAAATTGTTCATGGTGGTTCTACTCAAGACTTGGATGACCTTACCATTCAGTGCCAAGATATGAACCATAATTATATGCGTAAAATTAGCGAATCTGAAGTTAAAGAGGCCTTGAAGAGGACGAAGTCAAGGAAAGCTATTCGCCCGGATGGAATTCCTATTGGGGTATGAAGATGCTTAGGAGATGTGGGTGTGAGATAGTTGACAAACCTCTTTAACAAGATCTGGCTAACTAAAAGATGCCAAATGAGTGAAAGAAGAGTACCTTAGTATCTCTCTATAAGAACAAGGATGATATCTAGAGTTGTTCAAACTATTGTGGAATAAAACTCATGTATCACACTATGAGGCTTTGGGAAAGGATAATTGAACACAGGTTAAGGTATAATATTACAATATTAGAGAACCAGTTTGGGTTCATGCCAGGACGATCAACGACAGAGGCTATTCATTTGCTTCGTCAACTTATAGAGCGATTTCGAGAGAGGAAGAGAAATTTGCATGTGGCCTTTATTGATTTAGAAAAAGCTTATGATAAGGTGCCAAGAGAGGTATTATGGTGGACATTGATGAAAAAGGAAGTCTCCATCAAATATATTGACATAATCAAGGATATGTACAATAGAGTAGTGGCAAATGTCAGAACTTGTGGAGGCATAACAAGTGATTTTTCTATCACAATTGAATTGCAGCAATGATCTATATTGAGTTCATTCGTATTTGTCATAGTGATGGATGAGCTTACTAGAGCTATTTAGGATGAGATACCGTGGTGTATACTATTTGCTGATGATATTATCCTAGTCGATGAGACGAGAGCTGGAGTAAATACCAAATTAGAGTTATGGAGGCAAACTCTAGAATCTCGAGGTTTTAGATTAAGTAGGGCCAAAACAGAGTATATGGAGTGTAAATTCAGTAAATAGGGAATTCGAGATTATAGTATTGTGAAATTAGATAGACAAAAAATTATTGATGAGTAGTCATTTTAAGTACTTAGGTTCTATTATCCAAAAGGATGGGGAGATCAATAGTGATGTCAACCATAGGATCCAAGTCGGCTTGTTGAAATGGAGGAGCGCAACAAGAGTTTTATGTGATCGTAACATTCCGTCATGACTGAAGGAAAAATTTTATCGGACTGCTATTAGACCAGCTTTGTTATATGGCACAGAATGTTGGGCTATAAAGAGATATCATGCCAGAAGATGAGCGTAACAGAGATGTGCATGCTTCGTTGGATTTGTAGTAACACGCGGAGAGCTAAGGTGAGAAATGAAGATATTCATATTAAGATAAGTGTAGCCTCTATAGAAAAGAAGATGAGAGAAAACCGCTTAAGATGGTTTGGTCATGTGCGACGTAGACCTACGATACGCCAGTCCGGCAAGTAGAGCGTATCAATTTAGGGCAAGTTAAAAGAGGGCAGGGGAGACCGAAGAAAATATGGATGGAGGTAATATGACAAGATATAGAGGCTAAAGGCCTTAGTGAAGGCATATTGCTCGATAGGAATGAGTGGAGAAACCTGATCCATGTGCCCGATCTGGCGTAATTCTCTTTTGTTTCATGTAGCCTACCCCAAATACCTGGGACAGATGGCTTTGTTGTTGTCATTGTACATGACTCCTTTTCTAAAATTTGATTCTGCCAATAAACATACTTCAGTTAAAATAATCATTACCATTTTATTTCTAATCGTTTCAATTCATGTTCATTTAATCTACTGATGTAAATCAAGAAAATAGAGAGAAAAAAAATGCCCAGGCTCAGTTTTTGGTTGATTGAGCTGTCGACCGACCTGCACAATTTGTGCCTTCAATTGATCGACTATCGACCGCCCGGTCGACCTTTCCCGAGAGTTAGGGTTTTACAAGCGATCGATCGACCGACTTGCATCTATCGATCGACCCTGGCACGACTTAACTAAAGGTCAATTGGGCCTTGTCTCGGTCGACCGATCCGCACGTATCAATGTGTCTGATTCTGAATAGGATTTAGTTTTCAATTCTGACTTGAATTCCAATTTGTTTCATTTTTTTATTTGATTAGGTTTCCTAGATAGATTAGTATTCTTCTTTTATTTCCTATGTAAGGCCATTATATCTTTATTTTTTTTATTCAAGTTTGATCATCAATAAAAATCAGGTTTTTCTTTTCAATTATCGTTGATTCGAGTTATTCACCCTTTACTCGTGGATTCGAGTGTTATATCCTACTTGAAGGTATCCTTTAGGGTTTGTTGGCTTTAGAACAAGATCTAGGCGGTGGCGTTCACTTTCTTGTCTGCGTCAAGTGGTATCAAAGTTTCGGGTACTTTCTGGCAATGGCAGGAGACAGCGATGGATTGCAAGATTTTTTCCACAAGGATGGGTATTGTTGAAGGGGACATTTGCACTATCAAATCAACCTTGGATAACATGGTCTAAGAGCTCAAGAGATTGTCCCTCAAGATCGATGACCAAAGTCTGACCGATAGTACGTACCGAAACGGACGAGATCATCTATCAACTAATCTTCTACCACCACGTCCACCCTTACTTCCACCACAGCAACCACCGCCAAATCAGCCACCTCCATTACAACCAGCTCTTTATCAACCACCACCGCACCATCCACCTTCGAGACATCCTTTACGAAATCCCCAATGATGAATTTTCTAACAAGGAAGAATTGAATAGTCTCATCTATCAATATGATGATTTTAAAGATGAATATGAAGATAAAGGGATGGCCTATGGAAGATGAAGGAGAATCGCTAATCCGAACCCCAACAGGAGAGTTGAATTTCATAACCCTAATAAGGGAGGCAGATTTTCTTATCCTAATCTTGGTAGGAAAGAAGGTTATCTAAATCCTAATTAGTATAAAATGAAAATTGAGATTACTTCTTCTAGTGGGAACCTTAGTATAGAGTCTTGAAATCACCTAGAGGGGGTGAATAGGTGACTAGCTAATCTAATGATGAATTAATACGGAATTAAAACTATTTATGCAAACTATAAATTCTTAAGCACAACACACCAAGTATAACCTAAGAGTGTAGCCGAATTCCCCGTGAAGGGCTCTGGACTATCTCCTCAAGATTCCTCTAGATAAGAGTTGAGGTGCCGCTTTGGCTCTCTTGGTTGAATACAAGTGTAAGCAAACAATTCCCAAACATATATCAATTAAGCACACAATATATCAAGCATATAAGAGATATGGACAATATAAACATGCAAGATATAAAGACAAGTGAGAGAGAGAGAGCAATCGCAAACACGGGAGATTTATTTTGAGGTTCGAGCACACTTGCTCTACGTCCCCGCCTTCAACATTATGAAGAATTTCTACTAAAATCGATCCCACCAGATCACTCGGTGCCGCAACACCTACAAGTGAGTTCACGCTAGAACTCCTTTGGACTCTCTAGTGCCTCTCTTGTTCCCGCAAGAACAACACACCGCAAGCACGCAAGCTTACCGAGGCCGCACCTCTACAATGAGCTCTCACTAGAACTTGAAACATCCGAACCCGCAAGTCCGCCTCCTCAAAGTATAAAGATGAAAACTTTGGTGATCACAACACTTTGATCACCTAAAATCCTCTCACAATAAAGATCCCTATAGGATTGATATAGCAATGGATAGCTCAAGTGTTTGTGAGAAAACTAGGAAAGAAGTTGTGGTGGAAAACACAAGAAATCACTTTTGCAAACTCTTGATAAACTCTCCTTTTGAATGAAAGTATTTGGCTCTAAAATAAGTGGAGATAAATACTTAATAGAGTAGAAAAAACTTGCTTTTAAACTCCCCAAAAAAATTATCTCAAACAGCCCAAGGGAAGCCCAATTTATAGGCTCCTCAAAAACTAGCCGTTGCAGGCCATGTCAGCAGTCTGGACTGCTGGCGGTCGACTGCCCGGTCGACCGGCCAACGGTCAGATTTCTGACCGTTGGGCCAGCGGTCGACCGGCCGATCGACCATGGCCTGGATACAGAGAGCAGAGCTCTCTACCGGTCGACCGGGGCCATTTCCAGATAGCAGAACTCTCTGGCGGTCGACCGGGTCGGTCGATCGGCCCTCTAGCCAAACAAGGCGTGCACGTTTTGTGCACGTCGGTCGACCGCCCGGTCGACCGACTCCTGGCTCGGTCGACCGTGCGGTCGACCGGCAAAAGCCAAAACAGTATTTTTTAGGGATTAAAAGTTTGTCATTTTTCCTTCAATAAAATCCCATAAAATCTCTAAAAATATACAAAAATAAGTTCAGTATTATACTTTGATATACAAATATGTTTGAGTAAAATCAAGACATGAAAAGATTTTGAACTATTTTTGTGCTATGGAAGTTTTGGCTTAAAACAAAAAACCATATTTTTTCAAATTGATTTTTTCAAAATTTCTCCAAATACAAAAACAAGATATTTTAAATACTTTTAAAGCTCAGTGTGTATGGATATGATCCACTACACATATGTGATGAAATATCTATATTTTTTACATTAAGCTCTAAAATAGTTTTGGTTAAAATACATGTATATATGAAACTCCAAAAACCAAAACGGTATTTTTCCAAAATGAAAATTCTTTTGTATTTTTTTAAAATGAAAACTCTTTTATGAAAACTCATCTAAATCTTATGTGAGTGTATATGATACTTGAGCAATCCACCAACTATTCTATCCTTTACATTTTATCTAAAAATAAAATCTTAACAAAACAAACTTAGACACAAGTCTTCTCCTAAAGTCTTCTTCTCCTTCTTGACTTGGTCCAAACTTTGATCCAAAGAGTTAGACTCCTTTTGAGTACTTGATGTAGTCTTGATGCACAAGCTCTTGAATCAACACGGGCTAACTCCAAAACTTGACTTGAAATCCTTTGTTGAAGCTAAACACCTACTAAGATCTTGATCATATATCTGAGATTAATTAAACACAAGATCATTAGTACTATAACTACATGAGTTAATCATCATTAAAACTAGAGTGATGGGCCTTTGGGCCAACAATCTCCCCCTTTTTGATGATGACAAAACTCATGGAGTTATATATGCATGGATTAAGTTAAGCTTCATAGAAGCTCCCCCTTAACTCATGCATAACCATAAACAAATAGGATATGACAATGAAGAGCATAAAACTAAACAAATATATATGCATCAGTAAGGTGAGAGAAACATGCATAAATCAAAAGTTCTTTTCAAAAACTTTCACCCATTTTTGTTTAAACTTTCAAAAACATTCTCCCCATTTTATAAAACATAAGATGCATAAACTCAATATATGCAAAAACTCAAATATACATATATAAACTCAAAATCTTTCTCCCACTTTTTGTCAATCATCAACAAAGGGGTAAAAACCAAATCAACAAGAAAGATATATATGATATATACATTTATGAAGAGGAAGACGCTAAGTTAGTTTCCATGCATACATGCATTACATGAAGAAGGGATGACAAGCCCTAACTCACATAACGCATAATATACAATACATAAGTGGAGATGTTAAGCTCCCCTACACACGTGTATCACATAAAGAAAAGATGTCAACCTCCTCCATATAAGATACACTCAACATGAATCTATATGTATTAGAGATGTTAAGCTCCCCTTGCATATAAGCAATACATATCTAAACATTTTTAAGTCACTTTAAAACAAATTTTGATAATTACTCAAGATAATAAAATAAATTTTGATATACCATTTATACGTAAACAAAATTTTAAGATACCAATTGTTTTCCATTATGTTTGCAAAGGGGGAAAACTTACAAATAAAAGTTTGAGGAGCTAAATTACAAGTATTCTCAAAAGATTACAAGTAGATCTCCTCAGAGATTTGATTAGACTAGAAAGGTGTCGTATTATGTAGTAAATGTATTTGATGTACCCTTTCTTGTCTCCGCTATAGTATAGGACTATACCGAGTCGATTCTCAGGGAGAGCTCGCGATGGAAGCTTTAACGTGTGGTAGTGAAGTGAACAAACGAGTATTCTTCTCTTGCTTATAAACTTAGTGAATCAAATGTAAAAGAAACTAAAAGAAAGGATGGCTATGTTCATGGTGGAAATCGTTGGAAAAGAAATTAAGAAGTGGATGTGGTATTCACAAGAAAAAGAAAGAAAACTTAAAGAAAGCAATCCATGACTAGCTTACCTTGCTAGCTTGCCAAGACTTACTAGACTCCTTGATAGCGAATGCTTGCCTAATGTTGTCACTCCATTAGCGTAGGATTCGTCTCGCGTGTTGACCTAATTACTTTCTCACTTGCAAGATGGTGGTTTAACCATCGGAGAAGAGAAGATCATACAACTTGCAAGATGAACAAAGGCAATCACCCATGAGTTAGTGAATATGACAAGGCTAGAGGTTAGCTAGTACATGGAGAAGAATTAGCTACAACAAGCCATAAGAAAAATACAAGAAAGCATGAAGTAAATTGCAAGAAGTAAAGCAATAAAGAAAGCAATTAAAGAATGCAAGAAAACTAGAACCAAGCTTCAAGTAGAGGAAGGAGGATGGATCAATCCTTGTTGCTTCAAGTTGTCATCCTTGATTACACAAGCTCTCTCCCTCACAATCACTCTCTTTTACATTGAATTCTAGGGAAGAAGAAGAGGGATCTAAAGAACTAAACCTAAAGAGAAAAATACATGAAAATTACAACAACTAAACTAATCTCCTCTCTTCTCCATTCAGTCTCAGCTCGCAGGTGAAGGTGGAGTATTTATAGCATGGGAGAGAACCTTCGAGAGCCAAGTTTGTTGGCGCAAAATCCGAGGTCATAACGACCTAGATCTGCCGCGCCCATGCCGCGCCCCCGCGGCCTAACTGAATCCGTTCAGCAACGGATTTCTGTTGCGGGTTGTTGAGAGTTTGTTTGGCCACGTGGACATTCTAGAATCTTCGTTTGTTGCGCGCAGATCTCTCTGGATTTGATTTGAAATCTTTGGCTTATCTTTAATCTTGGATTAATCACTTAATTATTGCTAATTAAGGTGATTAATTGGCTATCTCTCCTTTAAGTATGTACCTGCAAATATGTAGAGAAGAGGAGTAAAAATCACATATTTATTTGTAATATGCATGGGAGTTATGATGTAAAATATGCAATATTGGATACCAATCACACCCCCACACTTATTCTTTTGCTCGTCCCGTAAATAAGATCAAAAATTGATTAGATGAAGAAGGTATACGTATTATGAAGCAAATGTATTTGATGTACCCTTTCTTATCTCCGCTATAGCATAGAGCTATACCGAGTCGGATCTCAGGGAGAGCTCGCGATGGAAGCTTTACGAGTGGTAGTGAAGTTAGGAAACGAGAATTCTTCTTTGCTTTTAAAAGAATAAAAACAAAATGGAAAAACAAACTAAAGAAAGGATGGATATGTTCATGGTGGAAATCGAGAGAAATCAAAATCGAGTTTGGCTTTGGACTAACAATCTAAAAAGAAAGTAAACTTGAGGAAGACTTTGAATGTAAGAAAATCATGACTAGCTAACCTTGCTACCTTGCTAAAACTTACTAAACTCCGTGATAGTGAATGCGTGCCTCATGTTGATTCATCGGCATGGATTTGTCTTGCGTGTTGGTCTAATTACTTTCCCACTAGGATGATGGGGGATCATTCTTGGACTTGTCTTGTAGCCTCCATAGATGGTCATAGGCCTACAAGATAGACTTTCAATAATGGAATCAAAAGAGATACACTCAAGGGATGCAAATGAAGAATATACAACATTCAATAATGGACATAGAGAAGTTGTACATCAAATAGCATATTGGTGATCCATCTCCATGTTCCATCAAGGCACTTGTTCAAAGACAAGGCTCTAAATGAGACACACATGAATCATATGGAGAATTACAACAAGATACTTGCCAAGAAATGAAACAAAACCCATCGGAGAAGAGAAGACCATACAACTTGCAAGATGAATTAAAGCAATCACCCATGAGTTAGTAGTTAGCAAGAGTAGTGGTTAGCTAGTACATGGAGAAAGAATTAGCTACAAGCCATTACAAAAGAAAAATAAAGCATGAATTAAATTGCAAGAAAGTAAACAAAGCAAGTAAAGAAAGCAATCAAACTAGAATCAAGCTCAAGTAGAGAAGTAGAGAATGGATCAATCCTTGCATAGCTTCAAGTTGTCACTCCTTGATGATACAAGCTCTCTCTCTCATACAACTCTCTCTTGCAATGAAATCTAGGGAGAAGAAGATCATAGAGAGCTACAAAAATTCTAAACAAAAACTAACAAAATTACAAGCTTTACACTAATCTCTCTCTCTTCTCTGTTCCGTCTCAGCTCGCAGGTGAAGGTGGAGTATTTATAGCATGGGAGAGAACCTTCGAGAGCCAAGTTTGTTGGCGCAAAATCCGAGGTCATAACGACCTAGATCTGCCGCGCCCATGCCGCGCCCCCGCGGCCTAACTGAATCCGTTCAGCAATGGATTTCTGTTGCGGGTTGTTGAGAGTTTGTTTGGCCACGTGGACATTCTAGAATCTTCGTTTGTTGCGCGCAGATCTCTCTGGATTTGATTTGAAATCTTTGGCTTATCTTTAATCTTGGATTAATCACTTAATTATTGCTAATTAAGGTGATTAATTGGCTATCTCTCCTTTAAGTGTGTACCTGCAAATATGTAGAGAAGAAGAGTAAAAATCACATATTTATTTGTAATATGCATGGGGATTATGATGTAAAATATGCAATATTGTGTGCTAATCAAGATTCTGGGAAAATGTGCCGATAGGAGTCTGGTCAGCGCGCGACCACTTTGTCCCTTTGACGATGCGAGCGATGAGATTCCCTTCTCGCCTGGTTCGGGGAATCAGAGAACAGAAGGTTGGTAGAACCCTCTTGCTGCTTCTCAAAATCGCCTTCAATAAGGAATTCCTTCTCGCCTGGTTCCGGAGATTCCTTGAGAGGAAGGACGATGTTAGGGTATCAACACCCTGATTAGAGAAAGCAATTCTCTAAAAGGTCTCTGAATTTGAGAACGCGCGGTGCCTTGTGAAGAAGCCTCTGCTTGTGGAGTCCTCCCGTATGGGTGCGTCTCTCCTTGATTCCTCTCCGTCTCTCTGTGTGTATCTCTCCTTTCTCCTTGTACCCTTGATGGGCTATTTATAGGGAGAGCAAGGGTATAATCGTCCCCTTGAAGATATGGAAACAGATTGAACCGAATCTGTTTAAATCTGGAAAGTAGCCTTGCTGCGAGGCTAGGATAGCTTCTGCGGAGCTAGAAAATGGGCAAGTCGGTTGATCTTTCTGATTTGTTTTGATCCTTTCCATATCGTTGGGAGATTCTCCTTGATCCTCTTACTCGTTTCAAGAGAGTCAAGAGATTGCGGCAATCACCTGCCATATTTGAATCCCGATTGGATTTGATTAAATTGAATCCGATCTCATCAAGAGATTTTGATTGGTCAAAGGTTGACCATAGCGGGCTGATAGCGGAGCTGCCCGCTTTGAAGCTCATAGCGGAGCTAGAGGCAATCCTTATCGAAGTCCGAAAAGAGGGTTTTCGGCGAAGTTATCAGTTAGCTTCCTGGCGAAGTTGGATGATGCTAGCCTCTCAATCGAGGCTATCTCCTTGGGCTAATGTAATGCTAAATGCTAGCATCTTAGACCTGCTGAGGTCTGTTTAGAAACAATCCGGGTTCACTGTTCTGCTTGCTGGATCAGTGGAGTCCAAACCGCTTCTTTGTCCCTTGGAGGTGGGCGAAAACTGGTCTTCAGCTCGTCTGTCCCTTGTCTTTTGTAAATGTCAACAAGTTTAGACATCGTTCGGACCAATGAGAATCTTGTCTTTTTTAAGTGTCAACAAGACCCCCTTCAAAGTTTTCGAGAGTCTGCAATAGCCCAGACTTCGAAATACTTTGAACTGCTGTGATGGTGGTGTGGAGTATGAACGTCGCCATGATGGTTGAGTTCAGCTTCGCCTTCAATCCTGCTTTGGGATGAATTTGCCGAAGAATTGCACTGGTTCGCGAGTAGCTTCGCGTCGGGGTAGTTCCGCGCCTGGGCTTCCAAGAAATAAGTTCGCTTTGGAACTCCTGTTGCCTTTTCAAAGCCAACTGCCGTGGGGCGGTTACGAGGAGGATCATTCCTTCTTTGCACCAATCGAGAGAGATGTTCTCCGATTTGCACGTTTCCAAGGGAAAATACTCCCTTTCTTCAAGGCGCCATAAGTGCCTTTTATGAGGGAGACGTTTTCTCCCTTTGCACGGTTCCAAGGGAAAACCGTCCCTTCCATCAGGGCGCAATAAATGCCTTGAATGCGCTCGTGCTTCCACGCTTGAGGTGAGAGTGCTCAGGCCATGGGGCCTATAAATAGGACACTTGAGGTCCTCTGAAGAGAAATGCCTTGCCTTTCTTCTTCTCTTCTCTTGGTTGTGAGAGATACTCAGATCTCTGAATTAGTGGGAAAACCCACTCTGGTTGTCTAACCGGCCAAGGACCAGTAAGCCTTGATCATTCGAAGACTTCACTGCTTTTAGGGAACTCATCTCCTTTGATTTAGGTTTGGCAGCTCGCTTTAGGGATTCCCTTGTTCTTCATCTTGCAATTGGCTGCTGCAGAGAAGGATCTCCTCATAGCTTTCTGTGAAGCTATCATCTTGGCTTTATCAGTGAAAGGTCGTTGCTTGTTAAGTCCGCTGCGCAGGCAGGACTTGGGACTTGGCTTCTTCAATAGTTGAGCCAGTCTTGCCATATTGGTGAATGTTGAGACTGTTTCTCACAAGATCAGTCTGACTTTGCCGTATAGGCGAGGCTAGGACTTGGCGTTTGCTGAACCAGCCCATGGTTGCCGTGCAGGCGAGGCTTGTCCTCTGCTGAAGTCGGATCGCTTTGCCGCCCAAGAATCTGACTTAATGTTTTTGCAGCTTTTTCTGTGCTTGACTGCTAACTTGCTCCAATTTGCCTTGCAGCGAGCTATGCTTACCAGTCTGGTAACTTGATGGAAGAAGCCATAAAATTGCCTTATGCTTCCCCGGTTGAAGCTTTACTTCTAAGCAGGAGGAACAATTCGGGGCAGCGAATGCGCGTCCCAGGGGCTGTTGGCAGCCTCTTATCCGAGATGATTCGTTCTGAGGTGAGGCTGGTCGCCGCTTCGTCGGAGGTGATCAGTGAGATCACTGACATCGTTGCCGACTTTCAACTTTGGTGGCCTTCATCGGAGACGATCTACTTCAGGGGAGTGGGCCTCACACCCGTCAGATCCGTGGCATCAAAACTAGTTCCCATTATAGGTGATCTGACGTGTTGGCGGCGATAGGTTTTTATTGCCAGGCTTCAACAAAAAATGGCCTGGCAAGACCTGCCATTTTGTGGAGAAAAATGACCGTGTCCTTGTGGCACCACTGATTACAGCCTTATGCAGGAGGAAGGCCCTTCCTGTCCCGTTGGTCTGGCCTGGGAGCAGATAAAACCGCTTGTATGCCTCAAATGATCTTGTTGGGCAACTGAATATGTTTGTATGAAACACAACTTTGATGTAATATCAATGTACCCTTGCTTTTGAATCAATGAAAGTTCATCGTCTGATCATCTGATTTTTGTTTATTTTCACTGAGAATTTGGCCATAGCGGGGCTAAACTGCATGCGGAGTTAAGGGCATAGTCCTTTCTTTGAGTGATCTTCGCGAGACTGGCATGTCAGCGCCTTTTTAGAGGGCTAAAGTAAGCCTTTCGGCTAAGTTCTTGAAGGATTGTGCGAAGTCCGCACTTTAAGCCAGGGCGAAGTTAACTCTTAGCGGAATCGAAGCAGCGCTTCTCGGGAAGGCGCTTTGGGCGGCGTTTCGAATTAATTCGAAACGGCGGCATACGCCCTTTTCGAGGCCTCGTTTCAGGCGCTGATTGGCCTATAAAAGCCCGATCAGGCTGAGCAGGAAAAGATCTCCTTTTTCAGAGAAATTTCTATCTCTTCCTCTCCTTCTTCTTCCTTCTTTGCTTCAGAGTTCTTTGAGAACCCTTACATTTCTTTGATGGCGCCCAAAAGACGAGCAGGGAAAGAAGTGGCGACTTCTGCGGCGGAGGGTGCTCCTCCTCCGGTCATCGAGCGACCGATCACCGGTAAGGAATTTTCCTGTCTGATTAGAGAGTGATCAAATATGATCTGTCCTTATCAGGGAACTCGTTTCCCTTCAACTTCCCTATTTTGCTTGCACTAGGGAAGTAAGAACTGAACAGTTCTTCTTTGGGCTTTCGCACGAAGCCATAACTTGGGTCATCTCCGTACTGTTTGAGGAAAAGGACTTGAATAAGTCCTCTCAGTCATGATGACTTTTGACCATAATGCCCCTTTGATGACGTCAGCCCTTAGGGCTATACCACTTCCTACTTTAAGCGAAGCTGGCGCTTTGGATATTTTCTGCAAAGATGCAGTCTTATCCATGAAGTGAAGCTTTTTCAAAGCTATCGCCTTGCAGGCCCTGCTTGCTGGGCGAGGCTATGCCTTAGTGAATTTTTATGCTTTCGCATCCACTTGATTGGTGAACTAATCATAGCTCATTTCTGTTTTTGCAGTTCATTACGCCTCCGGCCTCCAGAACAGTCTGTTCGGTGTAGCCAGTCGAGCAGGCGGAAGCATCAGCTTGCAGTTCTATGGGCAGGCTTCATTGTTCAGCGAGCCGAGCTCCCTTGTACGGGATACGCTCATTCAGGGCGGTGGTCCGTAGGCCATGCGGAGCATCTTGACTACGGCTCCATTTGAAGATATCGACCGTCAGGCTTACAGAAAGCCTGACTTTATGTTCGGGGATGCTGTACCAGATCCCGATCGCCAGCTACAGGCCGGTGAAGGCCAGTGGATCTTCCAGTTGGACGGCGAGAGATTCTATCTCTCGTCCGCTAAGCGGCATTTTGCTTTGTCTTCCTTTGCGAGCGCAACTCAGGCTCGGAAGATGGCGTGGGGCGTGAGCCTAAATGCCGAGTCTGTAAGTGTCGGGAGGTTGACATTCCAGTCCGGCTATTCGAGGGCTGGCCCTCCTCGTAGCATAATGGGACTATACCCTGGGAAGGTATCGCGGGACCTTCTAGTAGGAGAGAACCCAGCTGCGGCGCCGACCTTTGGCACTCAGTTCTGCGAAGTTGACGGGAACTACCCCGCCACCGATTTCAGGACTCCCGGTTGGGTCCACCCTCCTAGATCGTGGTGGGCGGAGTTGACCAACTATATCCTCACCCATTTTGAGGGGGACTTAGAGAGGTTAAACCTCCATGAGGCCGTCAGGGCGACCTGCTACGGCATCGAGATGAAGGTGGCGTGCTTCTATGCCATCCTTGAGTTGTATTGCCCGGCCTCGGGGACTTTCTTCACCCCAGTTGGTGAGTTGGGCATGGCCCTGCATGAGATGCGGGAGATCTCTGCTTTGCCCTTCGGGTCTCTTCCATACGAGGAGTACTTTCCCTGTGAGGCGGAGTTGGCTATTCTGGAAAAGCAGGAGCCTGCTCTGCTCGAGACATATCGGGAATTGATGTGCCATTTGCACATTTGCTCCAGCATCCACACTGGTGGCAAGGGTAGCTCGAAGAGCTTGAAGAGCTGGGGGAACTACTTGTTCCCGGATATGACTAGTGCGCCTGAGGCAGCTCATTGCGGAGTTGCTGAAGAAGACATCTTGGCAAGGATGGAGGTGCATGCTGAAAAGGACATCGTCGTGGCAGAAGATGATGGTCCTTTCGGGAAGGGTGACGTTCTTCGGAGCTTTCATCATCAGGCCCGTCGGCCCATGTCTCGGAAGGCGTTGCTGGCCGGCTTCTTAACCATCTGGTTAAAGAAATGTGTCGTGCCTTCTTCTTCGGGTGACATCGTCCATCCGACTGTGCTGCTGCCTGCCATTCGCTTGGTTCATGGCCACCGTATGGGTCTTCTCCCGGCCATGGTGTGTTGTATTCAGAGGGGCCTTCGTGCACTGACGGAGGCTTTCTGTAGGCCAATGGCGTCAAGGCGAGGGAAGGGTCCCGTCCTGCCTTGTGACGGACCCAATCCTAGGGTAGGTTTACCGTACACCTACTTGATGGCGTGGTTCGCCTTGCACTGTCCCAGTTTGATTGGAGCTGGGGAAGACCCTCCGCAGGGTGTTCAAACGGCGCTTCTCCGTCGCTTTGAAGGCTGTTTGTGGCAGAAAACTTATGTGGCCGAGGCCCGTAAGTTAGTGCGTCGTTATGACGCTTATAGCCTGTTCCGTTGTTTTCCTCGCCTGCGGGGTGCAGGATACAACGAGGAATTCCATGATGTGGAATCAGGTCGGTCTCCCATGAGTCGGGGTGTTTTCGAGTGGCTGGTCTGTATCCGGCCCTCGCATTTGCTGTACAGGAGTGGGGATACCTGCTACCTGGAGCCCTACGTCCCGAGCCGGTTTGCCCGCCAATTTGGGTATGACCAGTTGTATGTGGGCAACCCCAATCCGGACCTGGCTTTCATGGGGAGCCTCATTGATGGGGCTCGTGCTTGGCGGTTCTTTACCGCGGATGGCACTGGGGCGTGGCTACGCACGCCGCCGAGGGATCCCGGCCTTTGGACGACCCTGTGTTTCTGCCAATGGTATGCGGCTTCGAACTCCACACCTGCTAGGTTTAATGCCAACCGTTCGGGTGTGAAGTTAATTTCTCATCGGATGAGGCAGAAGGCTTCCGATAGGATGGAGGGCAAACGGGTCCGTGTCCCTGGCATAGAGGAGTTCATCGCTGTGGATGATAGCGAGGCTTCTGATGCAGGGAGCCCTCGCTTTGAGGTAGGGACGAGGGTTGATGCCCATGAAGCTGATGCTCGTGAAGCCGGATCTGGTGTAGTGGGGACAGCTCTCTCACAACATGTGGAGGAAGTGGAGGAAGAGGATTCTGATGTCCACTTCAAAAGGAAGCGTGGGAGTGGATCCCGTAGGAAGTCGTCGGCGAAGAGGCCCCGTCGCCAGACTCCTACCATCGTGGTAGAGGGTGAGCCCTCTGCTGCGCCTCCTTCTGCTGCTCCATTAGTGGCTGAGCCGTCGGTTGCTGAACCGACTACTGGTAAGATTGGCCTCCATATAATATGCCTTCAGCGCACTTTAAATAACTCATCATTTGCTTTTTGTTGCAGGAGCTGAGGAGCATGGGGAGCAAGGGGACCAGTATGATCCTCTATTTGCTTATGGAGCTGCAGCTGGTTCCTTTGCTCGCTCGGAGGAATCTGGAGGTGATGCGGCCGACATTGGCCCGTCGGGCGCTGGGACTTCTAAAGGAAGTCCTATGGCCTCCAGCTCTATCGGGTGGTCTGCGGAGGAATCGGCAAGCGGGCCGGCTATCCGCGTTGAGTCTGGTAAGAACTTTCCGATGGGACCCCTGGATTCTGATGCGGCTGACGAGGTGACATCGGCCTTCGGTAAGACTAAGATCTCTTGGTCCTCGCCTGTTTGCTGCGTCTCCTTTTTTACCTTGGTTTTGTTGCAGGTATTCGTCCCCAAGGTGCATCAGCTTCGAAAGAAGCGGCGGGTTTCCCTGAAGGGTCAAGGGGTGATATGAGCGCTTCGACCGGGGCAGACGCTGCTGTGTTGGATGCGCTGTATGGCGACCTACCTTTTATCAGCCCAAATCAGCGGAAGGTCCTGAGGTTGAAGGGGCGGCAGTTCCGGAGGTATTCTCACTTCCAGTTACATCAACGAGTGAGGTGCAGACTGTTTTGCCGAATACGGCATTGAGGGTGATTGTGAGCCCTACCTCTCCGACTTTGATTGTCGAGCCTGCTGTTCAGGAGGTGGTTGCCAGTCCTTCCTCCACGGTGGCTGGCGTGCTGGTGTCGCTGAGGACTCCGCCGAGGTCACCTTTGGCTTGCCCTGCTGCTGTCGATGTTCCCGCTTCTTCTTCTGCGGCGGTGTCGAGTGGGATGGTAGATTGCTCCGAGGTTGTCTCAAGGGTTGATGAAGCTGAGAATGACTTCATCGGTAATCTGGTCGACAGCTTCTATAACAGCTTGGAGCAGACTATCGATCTCGTCTTGAAGGGCTCGCCTGTGCCATTCTCGAAGCTGAAGATGGTCCTCTCCCGTGGCATTGAATGTATCCGGGACTTTGAGGGGTACCATCAAGCTGCTGCTTTAGAGCTCCTGGTAGATGACCTTGAGAAGGACGTGGAGGAATGGCGCCGCCTCTATAGTTCAGACGCAGCATCTTTGGCTGATGAACGGCTCTCACATCTTGTCGCGCAAAGGCGCGAGGCTCAGCTCGCCGCTCAAGAGGCTGCTGAGGCTATCTCCTCTGACTTGAGGTCCTTGGAGACAGAGGAGGCAGAGATTGGGAGTGCAATTGACGCTTCCAACAGTGCTCTTCTTGATGCTGAAGATAAGGTTAAGAGGGCTGAAGAGATGATCCGGAAGGCAAATCTCCTCTTATCCAAGGCTACACAGATGCGTCATGAAGAGGCTGCGCGGCTTGAGCAGCTCAGGGCTCGGAGTGAGGAACTGGCGCGGCAGAAGTCGTCACAGAGGGCGACTTTGGCGGAGGTCGAGGCTCGTCTGGCTCAAGCGGTGGACTTCGATGAGGCTGAGCTAAGATCACAGGCGCTGGCCCAGGCTGCTGATGACAGGAGGACGAGGCTCGTCTGGCTCAAGCGGTGGACTTCGATGAGGCTGAGCTAAGATCACAGGCGCTGGCCCAGGCTGCTGATGACAGGAGGACGAGGCTAGCTTCGGTCGGAGATCGGATCCGATCTTATCATGTACGCCTATAGGCTATTCCATGTATCCCATCCCTTTTGGAATTTAATAAAAATTCATTCTTTTGTCGTCTTTGTTTGTTTAGATAATGAGACATGGCTGTCTGTTGGTTCAGAGGTCGCGATGACATAACCGATTGAGATGTTGCCAGTCTCGAGGGTAGCCCATTGCGGGGCTAAAAGGGGAGATACTTGCCTTTTGTAAATGTCAGCAAGCATCGAGATTGAGACTTAGCTGTCTGCTGGTTCAGAGGTCGGAATGACGTAACCAATTGAGACGCCACTAAGCTCAATGGTAGATGAGACTTGGCTATCTGCCAGTTCAGAGGTCGCAATGACATAACTGGTTGAGAAGCCACCAAGCTCAACAATGAGTGATACTCGTCTTTTGTAAATGTCAACGAGTATCGAGACCTGTCTTTTGTAAATGTCAACAGGACTCGGGATTGAGACTTAGCTGTCTGCTGGTTCAGAGGTCGCGATGACGTAACCAATTGAGACGCCGCTAAGTTCAAAATAACAATGGAGTTTGGGAAAAGTCTCGTTTTCACGGGGAGAAATGAGGGAATCACTGTCATAGGTTTAATGTTAACGTAACAGCGAGATATATGTGGTCCTACCATTCTATGGATGAGAATTGGTAAGTGATTTTGGAGGTCTCATTATCTCGGGGAGAAACGAGGGGATTGCTGTCATAGGTTTAATGTTAACGTAACAGCGGAATATGTGTGGTCTTACCATTCTATGGATGAGAATTGGTAAGTGATTCTGGAGAGGGAATCAAGTGGGAGCAGGTCCCTTGGGATTTTAAGCAAACCCCCAGCTACCAACAGATTTGATATGCTTGGAGAAAGAGAGAGGCTTTCTTTGTGCGCATTCCGGGCGCGCGCGGGTCTCGATCAGAGGTGTAATGTTAACTTGATCGAGGGGAAGATCCTTGATTAAGGATAGTACTTCTTTAAGAACTTGCCATTGATCGGCATCATGAGGAGGTCGCCATCTGCAGTTGTAAGGCGGTATGCTCCGTTTGAATAGACTGTCTCTATCACAAACGGTCCTTCCCATTTAGGCTGAAATTTGCCTTTGGTCTTGTGCGTCATAATCATCGGTCGTCTGACGGCTAAGACTAGGTCTCCTTTGTGGAAGACTCTCTGCTTGACCTTCTTATTGAAGGCTTTTGACATCCGAGCCTGATATAGCTCGATGTGTTGCTGAGCTTGCAGCCGCTTCTCGTCCAGGGCTTCGAGCTCTTGAAGACGCAAGCGATCATTGTCTTCTGATGTCATCTTAGTAGTCAGGGCTACCCGCAATGATGGCACCTGGATTTCCAATGGGATGACCGCTTCGCACCCATATACCAGGGAGAAAGGCGTATTGCCTGTCGGTGTCCGAACCGTAGTCCGGTAGGCCCAAAGGCATTCACCGAGCTTTTCGTCCCAATCTTGCTTGTTCGAGGAGACAAACTTCTTGAGCAGCTTGATGATTGTCTTGTTAAATGCCTCTGCCAAGCCGTTGGCGGCAGGATTGTAGGCGGTTGAAGCCACATTCTGAATTCGGTATTTATCGCAGAACCGATAGAACCCTTGGCTTACGAACTGGGGACCATTGTCATGGATGATTCGTCTGGGTACACCAAATCGATGGATGACATGGTGTTTGATGAAGCTAACCAGATTGGAGGTTTTAACTTCGGCCAACGGTGTGGCCTCTGCCCATTTTGAGAAGTAATCGATTATTGCCAGGATAAACCGGTGACCTCTTGCCGAAGAGGGACTGATTGGCCCTACGACATCGACTCCCCATGCTTCAAATGGCCATGAAGCAGCAGTAGGGTGAAGCAACTCCGAAGGTTGGTGTATGAAGTCTGCATGGACCTGGCACGCCTTACACCTTCGTGCATATTGGGTGGCATCGGCCATCATGGTCGGCCAGTAGTACCCAAGTCTGTGCAGCCTGTCTTTAAGCTTTGGACCCGGCTGGTGAGCTCCGCAAATGCCATCATGTGCTTCTTTAAGCACTTCCTGTGCCTCTGAATGAGAGAGACAACGGAGGAGGACACCGTCATATGAACGACGGTAGAGTGTCTTCAAAGTGGGATCATAGTAGAAACGGAGCGACCTTCGTCTGATGGACGCCGCTTCTTTGGGATCGTCTGGAAGCAGACCGTGCAGAGCGTAGTCAATGAGAGGGAAGCGCCAATCCCTCGGCTCAAGACCCACGGAGATATTATGGACCTCTTGAATCTTTAGCATATGCTTGGAGCATACGAGATGCCGGGTTGCGACTGTGAGGTGATACTCGGTGTCGGCCGGTGAGGCTAGCTTGTCGCTAATGCAGCGAGAGCATCCGCCTTGGTATTTTGAGATCGGGACACATGCCCGATGTAGAAGCCTTCAAATAAGCTAGCCAATTCGATGGCTGTATGATAATAAGGCACCAAGTCCTCATGGCGGACTTCATATTGGCCTTTTACCTGGCTAATGATCAGCTTTGAATCGCCGTAAGCTTCAAGGTAGCGTACCCCCATTCCATGGGCGAGCTGGAGACCGATGAGCAGAGCATTGTATTCCGCTACATTATTAGAGCATGATTCTGTCAAGGAGAATGCTCTGGGAAGGATATGATCCTGTGGGGAGATGAACACAACCCCCACCCCGGCAATAATTTTCCCTTTGGGGCCCATCCGCGATGCTCCGTCGAAGAACATCTGCCACACTTCCTCTGCTGAGGTTGCATTAGACTCGAAGACTTCATCAGGGATGTCTTCGTGAAGTTTTGAATGTTCTGGAACTGGGTGAGCAGCTAAGAACTCTGCAAGGGCCTGGCCTTTAACTGCCTTCTGAGGAGTAAAGGTCATGTCGTATTGAGACAACAGGAGTGCCCATTTAGCCAACCTTGAATTCAGCGACCCTGGCTTCGTCATGAGAAGACGTAAAGGGTTCACCCTGGAGATGACATGTATGGTTTGGCCAACCAAATAATGTCGCGTCTTCTGGACAGCGAAGACGAGAGCTAAACACTCTTTCTCAATAGGATTGTAGCGAGATTCCGCTCCTGTGAGAGTCCTGCTCAGATAATAAATGGCCTGCTCATGGCCATTGTCGTCCTTTTGAGCGAGGAGGGCGCCGAGGGAGTAATCCAGAGCTTTTACATAAAGCAAGAATGGTTTCCCTGATGTAGGGGCCACTAAGACCGGAGGTTTTGTGAGATACCTCTTAATGTCTTCATAAGCTTCTTGACAAGCTTGGTCCCATATGAAGGCAGTACTCTTTTTCATGAGATGGGTAAAGGGCTGGCAACGGCCTGAAAGATTTGCTATGAATCTTCTGATGTAGGCTAATCTGCCTTGCAAGCCTCGGAGCTCTTTGAGGTTCCTCGGTGGATGCATGTCCTGTATGGCTTTGACTTTGTCTGGGTCCAGATGGATCCCTTTTGATGTGACAATGAACCCAAGGAATTTGCCGCTGGATACTCCTAGGAAGGATTTCGTCGGGTTCATTTTCAGCTGATGAGCCCGCATTATGTCGAACATCGTTTTCAGATCACGAAGATGTTCATTTTTGCTGCGGCTTTTGACGGCAATGTCGTCAACATAGCATTCCACCGTCTTTCGGAGATGGTCGCGGAAGATCATGCTCATCGCCCGCTGATAGGTTGCTCCGGCGTTCTTCAGTCCGAAGGGCATTACAGTGTAGCAGTATACCCCCAATGGCGTTCGGAAAGAAGTATGCTTCTCGTCATCAGGATACATCTTGATCTGGTTATACCCTGAGAAGCCGTCCATGAAAGACATCCTCTCGAATCCGCATGTGTTGTCGATCATGACATCGGTGATCGGCAGTGGGAATTCATCTTTGGGACAGGCCGTATTAAGATCACGGTAGTCGATGCAGATTCGTATTTTCCCATTCTTCTTGAGGACGGGGACTATGTTAGCCACCCAATCTGGATGTTGTTCCTCCCGGATGAAGCCACAAGCATTGAGCTTATGAACTTCGGCTTCAATAGCCTCCATGATGTTTGGGCGGAACCGACGTTGTTGCTGCTTGACTGGCCTAACGTCGGGCTTGATGTTTAGACGGTGCATAGCGACCTGTGGATCAAGTCCGGGCATGTCTTCATAGCTCCAGGCGAAGACATCTATATACTCTTTCACGAGCATTATCAATTCTTCCTTTTCGATAAGTGATAGGCTTTCACTTATGAAAATAGGCTTGGGGTGATCTTGACTACCCAAGTTAACCTGGATCACCTTGTCTTCGGTAGGTGGCTAGCGCAGCTCAAACCGCTTTTCCCATTGAAGGCTCAATTGCTGGGCCTATGATTCCTCATCGGCAACCTCTGCGGGTTCCAATTGACTGCCTGAAGTCATATTCACAGTGAGGCCGTTGAACATTCCTCCTATGCTGATGTCAGAGTCCCACTCGGCAGATGAACCCGACTGTGATGGAATTGGTTCGTCGTCTTTGACCTGAACCGTTACTGACGATGTGGGTGTAACATAACCCAACCCCCTGCGTGTACTATCATAGTAATTTGCAGGTTTCCCTCTTGGGATGGAATTACGCATCAAGCCGCGTCTTCCTTTTCCGAAGTTTAGGCCCGCTCCCTGCTTCAGGTTGTAACCCATCTTCTTCATAATATGGCGCGCTGATGGCGCGTAATGAAAGAACTGTGGAGCATCCGACTCTGAGCTTGAGTCTATAGTTGAGAATCTCCCTGGCCGGGCTCTGCCGAAGATTATCGGCAACTGACCTTGTTTGGATGGAGGGACTACCAGCGTGGCCCCTTCTACGGCTTCCACAGATGTGTTAGCCACACTTGGCTCATGTACGGGCATATGAAGAGAGCCATCCATCATGGATTTAATCGACTCGATGCTCGCAGGATAATCAAAAGAGATACTATCATTAATTACCCATTCTCCCTCTTCATTACATTGGGATCATTAAAGCATGCTACAATTGGTTCGCCAATCGAAATGGCTGGCACGCCTGTTTCGGATTCTGAATCCGCCTCATTGCCACTTTCATCATCGTCTGGCAATGGTTGTGCAGGCGTTCCGTCGGCCTCTTGATACAAGAGGGCGTCGGTGAAGTAGTTTTCCACCCCCTTGAAGGGTTGCTTTTCAGCGAAGACAGTTCGTACTGTCGCATCATCTTCAACATATTTGAAGCACTGATGGAGAGTGGAAGGAACGATCCAGTTGGCATGGATCCATGGTCGTCTCAGTAACAGGTTGTATGATGTGTCAGCGTCGATGACATAGCATGTCACCTCTGACTTCAGGCTTCCGATTCTGCAGCGGAGCGGAATCTTTCCAAGCGGATGGCTGCTCCCGGCGTTGAAACCATATATTGTAGTGGTGGTTACGGAAAACCTGTACAATGGTATGCCGAGGAAATAAAGGAGCCTTTTGGGGATGATGCTGAGTGCAGACCCCGGATCGACTTGTACTCTTTCAATGCATGTTGAACCGATATATCCGGTATAGTACAGAGGTCGATCATGCTTGTTGTCTTTGAGAAGCATATCTTCCGCCGTAAAGGTAATAGCAGGCACTTTGGACTGTGCGTGATGGCACTCTGAGCAGGAAGGCCGCATCTCATCACCAGGAACCTCAGGCATGCATGTCAGAAAGGACTCCGAGTTGGCCAGCGCATCTCTGAGTGCCTCTCTTGTCTCTTTAGAGAGACGAAGAAGCTCGTGTATTGTGATACGAGCCGGGATATTGGCTAAGTGGGCCAATATATCAAAGCGAAAGGGCGTGGCTAACCCTTGGCCTGGCGGTTTCTTCAACACATGGTCGAACCGCACTTCCTTAGGCTTCTCCTTCCCTTTGGTCAGGACTGGAGTGGATGCCGGCATTGGTACTGACGTCGTTTGCTGTTGTATCTCGTCAGTAGACTTGTCATACTGCTTTAAGTATGATCTTCCAGACCGGGTGCCTGTCTGTTGAGGTGCATCTACCTGTGCCGTACAGGCATGCTTCTCTTCTTCTGAATCGCTGAGGGAAGCCGAAGTAAGATTACCATCATCTGGCAGGACAGAGATGACATTGCAGGACTTGCCCTTTTTGCTGGAGTCCTTCGACGTCCGCTGTACGTCTCGGACGAGGTCAGGGTGTATCCACATAACTTCCCCTGTCTCCAATGTCAAGGGGACGAGACCCTTGTCAACTTTAGCTATGGTTGAAGAATGCTTGACTTCCAACCGCGGTATGGGGGCTGGATAGGTCCCGTCGGGAACTGTGACCTTCTGAGCAGTGCCGAACTCAAGAGTCACCATATTGGCAGTGACTTTCTTCTGTTCCGTCTTCAAAGTGAGGACTCCGGCGTCGACCAAGGCTTGAATTCTATCCTTGAGAACATAGCACTTGTCAGTAGGATGGTAGATCATCCTGTGGTAGAGGCAGTATTTAGGGTCGTTTGTACGCCCTATCTCATTGGGACGGCGAGCGTCCGGTAGCTTCATTTTGTTCCCTTTGTGGAGCAGATGGAATATCGTGACCACCTGGTCATCTCTGAAGGAGTACTGCTTCGGAGGAAACTTGGGCTCTTGGCTGTTGACGCCACTCTTCTTGGCCTTTGACTGCATGTCCCCGGTCAGCTCGACGGACATAATCTCCTTCCCTTTAGCTTGGGAAGACTGCGGGAGATCGCTACGCCCTTTGTTGTTCGCGCCCCATTTGCTCCTAGGGGCGGATGGCTCGAACTTCTTAGCCGATTTCTCGGCTATCTCAGCTTGTTCGACCAATTCCTTCCAAGTATGGGCTTTGACAGCCCCCATGCGGACTTCTACTTGATCCAAGAAGTTGTGCCTGCATGTCTGTAAGAGCATGGGTAATGGCATCCCTGCTGGGCACATCAGAGATAGATTTCTGAACCGCTCAATGTATTCACGGACAGATTCGCCTTTCCTCTGCACAGTGGAAAGGAGCTTGTCCATGGTCACTTCGGTGTCATCCTCATAGAAGCGAGAGAGGAACCGAGTTTCCAGGTCGACCCAGGAATTGATAGAGTCTTGAGGAAGGCTTCGGAACCAGTCGAATGCCACCCCTTTCAAGGTGCCGATGAACAACCTAGCCATGATGGCGTCGTTGTTTAGAACATTACCGGTCTGGGACCGGAAATAGTAGATGTGCTGATTGGGCGAGCTCTTACCATCATACGTGTGCAACGTTGGTGGTTTGAACTTTGGCGGATATGGCACCGAATCCCACTCCAGCGGATAAGGACGGACTGCCCCTACCTTCTTTAATTCATCCCTCTGAGCTAGGGATGCGATTTGAGCTTGAAGGCCTTTCAGGACTTCGGCATCCAGGGAAGAGCCTCCCTTAGATTTCTCCGTCTTGGGCGGATCGTTGCTGAGGTGTCCCTCCTCATCATGATTGCTCCCGGTATCATCATTCCGGTTGCTGAGGAGCTGAGCGAGCATCTGTTGAATATTGTTCAGGGCCTCTTGCTGAATTCTGGAAGTTTGCTCCTGAGCTTCCAGGCGCTGACGAAGATCATCATTGGCGTTATCGGCCATATTGACCGATGCTTTGTCCGTCCGTATAGAACTGACTGTTGCTGAAGAGGCATACCCGCTGTCTTCATCTTCTCCATCAGATGATTGGGGTGATCGTCTGGACTGTGGCGAGATTAGGGCCTTTGAGGAAGAAGGCTTCCCATAATTATAGGGTATCGCTACCCTGAATTTGGTGTTTCAGAAAACACCTTCTTCGCGCACCAAGACTTCACCTAAGCCCGGGCCATAATCTGGATCTGGGGAGCCGAAAGGGGTATCATCAGATGTATGACCTTCCCTGTGTCGCTCTCGTCCTCTTCCGGTCATGTTGACGGACGCGAAGGCTAGGCCTCGCGAAGCGCTCCTTTCATGATGTTTCTTTATGGCATATGCGGATAACCGGTCAAACACCGATTGACGGTGCGGAGGTGCCACCTTGATTGGATATTGCCGACAATGGGCTGAATGGATTGTCACAAGTCGGCATCCTCTTTGACAACAGGGGGAAGTGGTTTGGAGAGACTCCAATTCCCGCTTGTTCGTCAAGAATTGTCGCAGGTTAGGCTCAACAGAGCCTGAACAACCCCGTAGAGAGGCCTTTTTGGAGCGTACAAGGGATGATGCTCCGTTCTTCTTATCCCTGCAGAAGGGATTAGTACTGAATAGTACTTTGGCGCTAGCTTCGCCGACAGGTGCGAGCTTAGTGCCTGATGAATTGGGGAGCGGAGCACGCTGTGGTGCTTTGCCCGCTATTCTGCTGCGAAGGGGATCAACCTCGGATAACACTGCGGCCCTAGCCTTGCGGCCGCGAACCCAGTGAGTTCGTTGTGGTACAGTAGCTTCGCTTGTACGAGCGAGGCTGACATGAGGCTTCGCTGCCTTTGATTCAAGTGACGGTATGATTGCCGTCGTGACTTCATGGCTGGCAGCATCGTCAGGGCAGATGGGCATCTTACCCTTTTCTTCGCGGGAGAGGCGCAGTCTCGGCATGACTACTCCGAGAGCTTCGGTTGAAGACTCCTGTTTAGGCTTCCATATCAGCCTTGACGGGGGACGCCTAGGTTCGCAAGGAACCTGAATAGCCACAAGCGGGGCTGTAGGGTGTTGGCAAGATTCTGCCTCTGGTTTCTGATTTGAAACCTTGGCCATGAAGACCTTCCTGTGCTTCCGTGCTCGAAGCGTCAGGCCACCCCCAGAGAGGACTTCTTCAAATCTTCCTTGATCGATCTGGATAACCGGGTTCTCAAAAGTGCAAGATCTGGGCTGCGGGCATGTTTCCTTGTTGCGCCAGAGAACTGCGGCAGGTTTGCAGAGAACCTTTTCCGTCTCCGCAGAGACTTTGCTTGAAGATTTAGCCAGAGAAGATCTGGCTGCACCGGCTTTTCTGAATTCAGAGATAGACCCGAAGGTCTGTTCGTCGCATTGCGACACTTGATTCTCAGCAGAGGAGAATACAATCCCCAGCGGAGTCGCCATCTTGTTTTCCATTATGTTTGCAAAGGGGAAAACTTACAAATAAAAGTTTGAGGAGCTAAATTACAAGTATTCTCAAAAGATTACAAGTAGATCTCCTCAGAGATTCTGGGAAAATGTGCCGATAGGAGTCTGGTCAGCGCGCGACCACTTTGTCCCTTTGACGATGCGAGCGATGAGATTCCCTTCTCGCCTGGTTCGGGGAATCAGAGAACAGAAGGTTGGTAGAACCCTCTTGCTGCTTCTCAAAATCGCCTTCAATAAGGAATTCCTTCTCGCCTGGTTCCGGAGATTCCTTGAGAGGAAGGACGATGTTAGGGTATCAACACCCTGATTAGAGAAAGCAATTCTCTAAAAGGTCTCTGAATTTGAGAACGCACGGTGCCTTGTGAAGAAGCCTCTGCTTGTGGAGTCCTCCCGTATGTGTGCGTCTCTCCTTGATTCCTCTCCGTCTCTCTGTGTGTATCTCTCCTTTCTCCTTGTACCCTTGATGGGCTATTTATAGGGAGAGCAAGGGTATAATCGTCCCCTTGAAGATATGGAAACAGATTGAACCGAATCTGTTTAAATCTGGAAAGTAGCCTTGCTGCGAGGCTAGGATAGCTTCTGCGGAGTTAGAAAATGGGCAAGTCGGTTGATCTTTCTGATTTGTTTTGATCCTTTCCATATCGTTGGGAGATTCTCCTTGATCCTCTTACTCGTTTCAAGAGAGTCAAGAGATTGCGGCAATCACCTGCCATATTTGAATCCCGATTGGATTTGATTAAATTGAATCCGATCTCATCAAGAGATTTTGATTGGTCAAAGGTTGACCATAGCGGGCTGATAGCGGAGCTGCCCGCTTTGAAGCTCATAGCGGAGCTAGAGGCAATCCTTATCGAAGTCCGAAAAGAGGGTTTTCGGCGAAGTTATCAGTTAGCTTCTTGGCGAAGTTGGATGATGCTAGCCTCTCAATCGAGGCTATCTCCTTGGGCTAATGTAATGCTAAATGCTAGCATCTTAGACCTGCTGAGGTCTGTTTAGAAACAATCCGGGTTCACTGTTCTGCTTGCTGGATCAGTGGAGTCCAAACCGCTTCTTTGTCCCTTGGAGGTGGGCGAAAACTGGTCTTCAGCTCGTCTGTCCCTTGTCTTTTGTAAATGTCAACAAGTTTAGACATCGTTCGGACCAATGAGAATCTTGTCTTTTTAAGTGTCAACACCAATTGTAACTAAACAATACAAATTTTTAATTTTTTTCTTAAATCAACAAATCAATTTGAGATATCATAAGATTTTGATACCATATGAAATAGGAAATATGTGATACCAATTGAAATTGAAACACTTGTACATCTTGATACCAATGAAAGAAAATATTTTACATTTTAATATCAATTGAAATATATGATAAATTTTGATACCAGATAGGTAAAACATATTGATACCAAATGAAATTTAAACCCAATTGAAAATTGAAACATATTGATACCAATAGAAGTATATTGTAAATTTTGATATCAATAAAAACACCAAATGAAAATAATGCATAAGTTTATTAAAGTACCAATTGAGATACCAATTGAAAATCAAGATTTAAATTAAGCTTAGCATAAATAAACTTTGTACTTTAACATATAAATATGTTGTAAATCAAGCACAAGCAAATCATATATATGTATGAAAATGAAAATACCAATAGAAATTGATATAATTTGAAATATAAAGCATACATATATAGAAACAAAATTATGAGTATACAAAGAGATATCAATTAAAATACCAATTGAAAATATGAAGAGAAGCAAGTGTATAACTCATAAAGATCCACCCTTTTCATACACATGATAAAAGATATGTAATTTGAGCATACAAGGCATGGTCGCCATCCATCCGCCCTTAAAGAGGTTGGTAGGGGTTTTAAAAAATAAGAGTATGAAAAATATTTTAGCATTGAGAACACTACCAAATGAAGAATACATAACTAGTTAAAAGTAATTTTTGAAAAACTAGTTAAAAATCCTTCAAACATGAAAACAAATCATATATAACTCATGAATTATAATAAATACACAAATATTGTCACTCAAGATCGATAAAGCTCAAAAATGCTCATGAAAACATAGTCATGAGAAAACAAATAAAATGTGAGTGTACAAGCATCATGTGAATAGCATATTCATGAAAATAGTCAATTAGGCTCAAAAACATCAATCATGTGAAAAACATGAAAATTCATTTTTCTTTAAAAATAAGACTTCAAGGCATATGTATTATTTATCTAAAGCTAACAATATGCATACATATCCCAAATATAAAAAGAGTCCATAATAATATTTGCATGAAAGCAAGTGACTCAAGGGTATACATGTATAGTTATTAGTTTTGAACAAAAATTACATATACATGAAACAAAACAAAAATAGGCAAAACAAGTATAAATAAGGGAATCATCAAAACTAAGCTATACATGTGCATGTAGTGAGTCCAAATGAGTAATTAAGTGCAAACATATGTGAATCAAATGTTGCTCACTACTTGTACAAGTATAAACACAAGTTTTGACAAAAACTACATCTAAACAAGTATTTACCACATGAAGTATAAAAACAAAACATGCTTATTTTAATAAACACTAAAACATGCTAAAAATCATCAATTATAAAAGCATGTAAACTAAATGGAGTTTAGAGATAGTTACCAAACCAAAAAACTATACTCTAAGTTGTACGCATCGGAAAGATCGCAATTGCAAAATTCTTTAATTGAATAGAAGATTACAACGGATACAATCCGATTACAAAAGAGAGAGAATCTCTTGATTGATTCTCCTCTTTATTTAAAGCTGGATTCTTCATGTGGCGATGGAGAGTGAGTCTTGTTCTCCGTTGACCGGCCGAACGTCAAGTTTCTCTTGTGGATCCTCTCTTTGGATCTGCTGATGGAGTAGCACAGCTCCTATCGGTAATAGAATCTCAAAGAGATTTAAAGAACTTGAACTCAGCAAGTTAACAGAAAGAGTTGAACTCTTCCCAGGCTGCAAGAGTTTCGGGATCGAACTCTGGTGAGGTAGCTCTCCTCCTCTGCCCATAGCTTCTTGGATTCCTCCATCAGGACTCTCCTCCTCAGCCCTTTTAGAAGAGGTCCCCTCTCCCTGAGCCTCTTTTAGAAGAGGTCCCCTCCCCCGGGGGTCCCTTTTTCAGAGTTGTCTCCTTCCAGGTTCCTCCCTTCACCTCTAGCTATTCGTAGCTATTTATAGAGAGGAATTGGGGTGTAACCAACCCCTTAAATCTCTCCATAATGGGAGGAGCGTAACCAACTCCTTAAATCTCTCCATAATGGGAAGTTATTCCCCATTATGTGGAAAGAAAATGGGGTGTAACTGACCAAGTTTGTGGCTGTCAGTTATAGCAGAAATGCGGGTCTCGTGCTGGACACGGACTTCGCTCTGATGTTGAGACGCGGAGCTCACAGGCTCGCGTCTGTGTTGGAACGCGAAGCTACTCAGGCTTGCGTTTGAGTTGAAACGCGACCTCCGCGTCTGACAAAGGATACGAGGTCCACGTCTGGCGACCTCCGCGTCAGAGGCTGGAACGTGGGGTCCGCGTCTGGGAGATTCGCGTCTGAGGCTTTGTCTTCAGTAATTTTTTGATAGCCTACAGAACCCCCTCCAAAGTTTTCGAAACTTCGCGGTTGACTGAGACGAATTTCGGAATACTTTGGACTTTAATTGAATCTAGGCTTCCTGTAATCGGACTGGCATTCTTCTGTGAGGCAGTCTTCTGTGGTGCCCTGAGCTCGATCCTGTCTGGATGGTGAACTTCATGAGTGTACTGTTGAACTTCTTGAAGCCTCCAGGAAAGATCATCACAAGTGTCTTAGAAACTCAGTCTAACACTTGTTATGAGCATAGCTGATGGAGTTGTCAATTGCTCTTGCCAGTGTACTATTGAACTGATTGCAGAAGCAGAGACATACTCTTTGTATTTGAAGAGGGAGGATGCAGTTCTCACAGACGCGGTTCTGGCACACTGATCAAGTGGAGACGCGAACTTCACCAAAATTGAGACGCGACTCTCAATTGTTGTAGAGACATGCTTCTCAATTACTGTAGAGACGAGGCTCTGTGCTTGAGACGCGAAGATCACGCTCAAAGCTTCTTTGAAAGTGTTTAAATTGCCAGAGGTGTGATATTAACTTAGCAAATTAAATAACTCTACTGGGGGAATTTGAGAAGGTTACTGTCAGAGGTGTGATATTAACTTGACAGTGAGATCTGGACTTGTGTTTTAAACAAGTTTTGTGGACTTGCTATTCTATTGATGAGAATAACAAGTGGAGTTTGATCCGCTGGGGATTATGCCAGAGTCTATTGTCAGAGGTTTAGTGTTAACATGACTAGAACTCTGCTGGGAATGAAATTTTGCTGTTAGAGGTGTGATATTAACATAACAACTATTGATTTTGCGATTTACGCAATTTAAGTGGACCTGTCATTCTATTGAAGAGAATGACAAGTAAGATTTGATTTGTTGAGGACCATGAAGATTTTGACCGTCAGAGGTGTAATGTTAATGTAACGGGTTTGGGTTTCAATTTGAGCAAATTGAATTGTCAGAGGTGTGATATTAACTTGACAAAGATGTGTGCTAGAGGTGTGATATTAACTTAGCACCACGAAAGTCTCATTTTCACTGAGAAAATTGAGAGAAGATCATTGTCATAGGTGTAATGTTAACTTAACAGCGATTGATTTTGCGATATGAGCAACTTTGGTCAGAAGTGTAGTATTAACTTGACCGAGATATTCTGCGATCTGCGCAATTTGGTGGACTCGTCATCCTATTAAAGAGAATTGACAAGTTGAAATTTTGGTCGGAGATGTGATGTTAACTTGACCGAGATTTGTCTACTGTTAGAGGTGTGATTTTGAACATAACAGTATTTTGAGTGGACTTGTCATTCTATTGAAGAGAATTGACAAGTTGAAATTTTACCCCCAGGGAAACATCAAAGCCTTACTGTCAGAGGTGTGAT
Organism: Agave tequilana; assembly: GCA_038442645.1. NCBI lineage: Eukaryota > Viridiplantae > Streptophyta > Magnoliopsida > Asparagales > Asparagaceae > Agave > Agave tequilana. The sequence continues at coordinate 58,475 of JAVJIF010016361.1, forward strand.
ATTAACATGACAGGTTTGATTTGTAATTTATTCCACTGAGAAAATTGAGGGAAATCACTGTTAGAGGTTTAATGTTAACTTAACAGTGAATATGCCAGAGGTATAATGTTAACTTGGCATGTTTGATCTGTGATTATTTCACTGGGGAAATAGTCACAGGTTTTTTGTGGTCCTACCATTCCATGGATGGGAATTGGTAAGGGATTTTGGAGGAATTTTAGGGAATGAGTTGTCAGAGGTAACTGTTAACATGACAAATATTGATTTCCTTAGAAAATAAAGATTTACTGTTAGAGGTGTAATGTTTAACATAACAGTAATGGGATTTTGCAATTTAAGCAATTTAAGTGGACCTGTCATTCTATTGAAGAGAATGACAAGTAAGACTAGACCCGTCGGGATCTAAATATTTCTTTACCATCAGAGGTGTGATATTAACTTAACGGATCAGATTGAATCTTGTCAGAGGTGTGATATTAACTTGACAAGGATGTGAGTTAGAGGTGTACTGTTAACTTAGCTCCATAAGAATTTCAGTTTCATTGGGGAGACTGAAGATATCACTGTCATAGGTGGTGTTAAACTTAACAGTGGAGGTAATGCTAGAGGTGTGATGTTAAACTTAGCATTTGGTCATCTCGACTCTGATACGGAAGTTCGAGGGAAAGTCATTGTCATAGGTGTATTGTTGAACTTAACAATGAATTGGATGTTAGAGGTGTGATGTTAAACTTAGCATCGCTCATCTCAGCTTCGATATGAAAGCCTGAGGAAAAGTAACTGTCAGAGGTTTAATATTAAATTTGGCAGCAACTCAATCACTGTTAGAGGTGTAGTGTTAACATAACAATAGTTTGTCAGAGGTGTAATGTTAACATAACAGTAGTTGGTTTGCGATATGAGCAATTTTGAGGACTTGTCATTCTATTGATGAGAATTGACAAGTGGAGTTTGGAATGTCAGAGGTGTAGTATTAACTTGACAATTTGGTTGATTTGCGATATGAGCAATTTTGAGGACTTGTCATTATATTGATGAGAATTGACAAATGAAATTTGGAATGTCAGAGGTGTAGTATTAACTTGACAATTTGGTTGATTTGTGACTCAATGTAGAGGAGTCACAAGTGAAGCTTGCACTTGCTGGGAAGTATTGAAACTTTCCATTGTCAGAGGTTTGATATTAAACTTAACAATGATTATATTTGTGGACCTACCACTCTATGGAAGAGAATTGGTAGGAGATTTTGGAGGAGAGGGTGGGACCAAGGCTTTCAAGGTTTTTAGCAAACCTTCTACTCAGGCTCGTGTTTCTGCGTCTGAGAAAGGACGCAAGGTCCGCTTCTGGCGATCTCCGCGTCTGACTAAGAAAGGACGCGAGGTCTGCGTCTGGCGACCTCCGCGTCTGACATTGGAACGCGAGCTCTGCGTCTGGCGACCTCCGCGTTTGGCTGAGAAAGGACGCGAGGTCCGCGTCTGACATTAGAACGCGAGGTCTGCATCTGGCGACCTCCGCGCTTGGCTGAGAAAGGACGCGAGGTCCGCGTCTGGCGACCTCCGCGTCTGACATTGGAACGCGAGGTCTGCGTCTCTTGGAGGAGTTTGAGTTTTTGAAGCCTTACAGGCTAAAAACTGACGGCTCAGTCATCTGAAAGTTGCAGTGACAATCAAAGAGCACCGCCGAGATGAACTGCTCGCAATGGCACTCGAACCCATGGGATGAGAGCTTCTCAGTTCATATTTGAACATGGCCTCTTAGGGCTGAACGCGAACTTCACGTTTCTGAAGTGAAACGCGATGATCTCATTCTGGCGCAGCTTCCTGTTGAACGCGTGTCTTGCGCTTTTGAATAAAAAACGCGAAGGTCATCCTTTAACACTGTCAGCGACTCTCGCATGCTAAGGTCATGTTCTGACGCGGCCTTAGGCTGAACGTGGGTCGCGCGTTCTCGCGTTTTGGCACAGCTTGAGGCTGGACGCGAACTTCACATTTTGACGCTGAAACACGCAGCTCATGAACGCGAGCATCGCGTTTTGTTTCAGAAATGTGGGGTGAAAGCGATATTCACGTTTGGTGCCGAAACGCGAGGGCGCGAGCTCTATTTGCTGATGGTGAACTTGACGTCTTTGTCGACGATCAGCAATCCGTTTGGCTCGCAAGGGTTGATGCGAACCCCCTGCAAATTGAGTTTGCTGAGCCTTGGGAGGAGTTTTGCGGCAAGATTTGCCTTCATCATCATTGGCCTCGCGGGTCTCAAAGGAGACATTGATGCGGGCCACATATGCTGTTGCAACCACTTCTGTCTGCTGATGATGAGTGCAACACCTTCGCCGTCTCTTGGCATTCCGATTGAGTCTAAGAGGTTGTTGAGAACCCCCGGCATCCGGACAAGCAGTGCCTTGATAGAAGGATGGCAGGATATCGATCTCCATTGCCATCTTGACCGTGGGTCATGGCGCGAGTCTCTAAAGAGACATTGGGGCTGACCATGTTATCTCCACGGGAGACTCCCGAAGCTTTGGGGGAGTTCAACTTCTCTTAGTCGAATTTGATCACAAGCGATTCGACTGTGAATCCAAGCATCTTGACGTCAGCTTGCGCCACCACTTTCTCGTTGGTTGAGAAAGATCATCGTCCCCAGCGGAGTCGCCATCTCTTGTACGCGTCAGAAAGATCACAATTGCAAAATTCTTTTAATTGAATAGAAGATTACAACGGATACAATCCGATTACAAAAGAGAGGGAATCTCTTGATTGATTCTCCTCTTTATTTAAAGCTGGGTTCTTCATGTGGCGAAGGAGAGTGAGTCTTGTTCTCCGTTGACCGGCCGAACGTCAAGTTTCTCTTGTGGATCCTCTCTTTGGATCTGCTGACGGAGTAGCACAGCTCCTATCCGTAATAGAATCTCAAAGAGATTTAAAGAACTTGAACTCAGCAAATTAACAGAAGAGTTGAACTCTTCCCAGGCTGCAAGAGTTTCGGGATCGAACTCTGGTGAGGTAGCTCTCCTCCTCTGCCCATGACTTCTTGGATTCCTCCATCAGGACTCTCCTCCTCAGCCCTTTTAGAAGAGGTCCCCTCTCCCTGAGCCTCTTTTAGAAGAGGTCCCCTCCCCCGGGGGTCCCTTTTTCAGAGCTGTCTCCTTCCAGGTTCCTCCCTTCACCTCTAGCTATTCGTAGCTATTTATAGAGGAATTGGGGTGTAACCAACCCCTTAAATCTCTCCATAATGGGAGGAGCGTAACCAACTCCTTAAATCTCTCCATAATGGGAAGTTATTCCCCATTATGTGGAGAGAAAATGAGGTTTAACTGAACAAGTTTGTGGCTGTCAGTTATAGCAGAATGCGGGTCTCGCGCTGGACACGGACTTCGCTCTGATGTTGAGACGCGGAGCTCACAGGCTCGCGTCTGTGTTGGAACGCGAAGCTACTCAGGCTTGCGTTTGAGTTGAAACGCGACCTCCGCGTCTGACAAAGGATATGAGGTCCACGTCTGGCGACCTCCGCGTCTGGGAGATTCGCGTCTGAGGCTTTGTCTTCAGTAATTTTTTGATAGCCTACATAAGTCACCAAAACTTGGGGGTCGTCCCACAAAACCTCCTTGATAGCGATGCATTAAATATATGTCTATCAAGTCCATGCATCCACCACCAAGGCACCAACTCTCTCACGTCGTGTGAGAGCCCACACCTACAACAAATACAAAAGGTGAGGATTTTGGTACCTATTTTCTTTTGGATCCACGAGGGTTAGTCTTATTAGGAACCCAAACATTCTTATTAGCAAAATTTAAAGAATTTATTCTATCATAACAAAATCTTGTTAAATGGCCTTTGCGGCCGCAATGTGTACACTGTACACTCTATCATGCATATGTGTATGAGTGTGATCTTGACGTGCAAAGTGTGCATATGCATGTTGTGGGTGATGTGCATGTTCATGAGGAGCTTGTTTCTTTCGAAATAAGGTTTTCAGTCTTTTATAGTTAAATGCACAATTGCTCAAAGTTGAGCTCAAACAATCTATTCTATTTTTTAAAAATTTAATCTCATTTTGATCAATAGTGGCATATAAAGCATGGTGAGAATGCGAATCATTATTTTTATTCTTTTTAGAAACATTTTCTTTTTCTTTTGAAATAACTTTTCTTTTTAAAGAGTTATTTTCATTCAAAGCAACTTCTTTTAGTTTTTCCACCAAACTAATTTTATTTTTCAAAGAATTATTTCCTTCACAAAGATCATTTAATTTTGAAGATAAGGAAATATTCTCATTTTTAAAAATTCATTTTCTTTTACAATGCATGCAACTTTATTTTTAAAAGAATCATTTTCTTCTAAAGTGGGTCATATTTCTTTTTCAAATTCTTATTTTCCTTTTTAAGCAAATCATATTTTTCAAGGAGTTGTTGACAAAAAGATGCAAGTTCATCATATGGCATGTCAACATCCTCATCAAGTTCGGATTTGGAGTTTACCTCAAGGGGTTATCCCCTTGGATCATGTAGCATACGTTGGAAGCCTCACTTCCAACATCCGAATCGCTCCCCGCATAGTATTGTTCTTGTTCGTCAAGGGAGACTATAGTGTTCTAAACTACAAAAGTCGAATCAATGTTAGAAACCCTACATAGATAATCATCACTTAGGGTTGACTTTAAAGCATGAATGGCTTTTGCATTAGCCTCAAGATATTTGCCATTTAAACAATATGAATTTTTAATAGTGGCAAAATAAACATGAATGCTTAGGGCTTTGAGGTACGTAGACATCTTAACTTTCCAAGTTTGGATGTTAAGAATGTCAAATGTGGGACGTGACATGAAATCCATGTGTGTGTACAAATATTGTGATTAGTTATAAAAGAGGATCTTTAACTCAAGGTTGTTAGATCCAAATCAAGAGAACTTGGCTCTGATACCAATTGAAATCACCTAGAGGGGGGTGAATAGGTGACTAGCTAATATAATGATGAATTAATGCGGAATTAAAACTATTTATACAAACTATAAATTCTTAAGCACAACACATCAGGTATAACCTAAGAGTGTCGTCGAACTCCCCGTGAAGGGCTCTGGACTATCTTCTCAAGATTCCTCTAGATAAGAGTTAAGGTGCCGTTTTGGCTCTCTTGGTTGAATATAAGTGTGAGCAAACAATCCCCAAGCATATATCAATTAAGCACACAATATATCAAGCATATAAGAGAGATATGGACAATATAAACATGCAAGATATAAAGACAAGTGAGAGATAGAGAGAGAGAGAGCAATCGCAAACACGGGAGATTTGTTTCGAGGTTCGAACACACTTGCTTTACGTCCCCGCCTTCAACACTAAGAAGGATTTTCACTAAAAATCGATCCCACCGGATCACTCGGTGCTGCAACACCTACAAGCGAGTTCACACTAGAACTTCTTTGGACTCTCTAGTCCCTCTCTTGTTCCTGTAAGAACAACACACCGCAAGTATGCAAGCTTGCCAAGGCCGTACATCTACAATGAGCTCTCACTAGAACTCGAAACACCGCGAACCCGCAACTCCGCCTCCTCAAAGTACAAAGATGAAAACTTTGGTGATCACAACACTTTGATCACATAAAATCCTCTAACAATAAAGATCCCTATAGGATTGATATAGCAATGTATAACTCAAGTGTTTATGAGAAAATTAGGATTGAAGTTGTGGTGGAAAACACAAGAAATCACTTTTGAAAACTCTTGATAAACTCTCCTTTTAAATGGAAGCATTTGGCTCTAAAACAAGTGGAGATAAACATTTAATAGAGTAGGAAAACTAGCTTTTAAACTCTCCAAAAAAAATTATCTCAAACTGCCCAAGGGAAGCCCAATTTATAGGCTCCTCAAAAACTAACCGTTGCAGGCCAAGTCAGCAGTCCGGACTGCTGGCGGTCGACCGGCCAATGGTCAGATTTCTGACCTTGAGCCAGTGGTCGACCGGCTGGTCGACCGTGGCCTAGATACAGAGAGCAGAGCTCTCTGCCGGTCGACCGGGCTATTTCCAGAGAGCAGAACTCTTTGGCGGTCGACCGGCCCTCCAGCCAAATGAGGCGTTTTGTGCACGTCGGTCGGCCGCCCGATCGACCGACTCCTGGCTCGGTCGACCGTGCGGTCGACCGGCAGAAGCCAAAATAGTATTTTTTAGGGATTAAAAGTTTGTCATTTTTCCTTCAATAAAATCCTATAAAATCTCTAAAAATATACAAAAATAAGTTCAATATTATACTTTAATATACAAACATGTTTGAGTAAAATCAAGACATGTTATAAATATTTTGAACTATTTTTGTGCTATGGAGTTTTGGCTTAAAACAAAAACTGTATTTTTCCAAATTGATTTTTCCAAAACTTCTCCAAATACAAAAACAAGATATTTTAAACACTTTTAAAGCTTAGTGTGTATGGATATGATCCACTACACATATGTGATGAAATATCTATATTTTTGACATTAAGCTCTAAAATAGTTTTGGTTACAATACATGTATATATGAAACTCCAAAAATCAAAACGGTATTTTTTTCAAAATGAAAATTCTTTTGTATTTTTCCAAATTGAAAACTCTTTTATGAAAACTCATTTAAATCTTGTGTGTAAGTGTATATGATATTTGAGCAATCCATCAACTATTCTATCCTTTACGTTTTATCTAAAAATAAAATCTTAACAAAACAAACCTGGACACAAGTCTTCTCCTGAAGTCTTCTTCTCCTTCTTGACTTGGTCCAAACTTTAATCCAAAGAGCTAGACTCCTTTTGAGTACTTGATGTGGTCTTGATGCACAAGCTCTTGAATTAACACGTGCTAGCTCCAAAACTTGACTTGAAATTCTTTTTTGAAGCTAAACACCTACTAAGATCTTGATCATATATCTGAGACTAATTAAACACAAGATTATTAGTACTAAAACTACATGAGTTAATCATCATCAAAACTAGAGTGATGGGCCTTTGGGCCAACAAGTCTTTCTTGGATTGGGTTTATGAAGTGGAGAATTTCTTTGACATATCTTATGTCCCCGTGGAGAAGCAAGTCAAGTTTTGGGTATACAAACTCAAGGGAAGAGCGGCCGCCTGATGGGACCAATTGTAAATCACAAGAAGACGTCAAGGTAAGCCACCTGTGATGACATGGAGGCACATGAAACAATTACTCCGAGGTAGATTCCTTCCACCTAAGTATCAATAAATATTTTATAATCAATTTGAATATTGTCAACAAGGTACAAGGATTGTCACGACATATACGGAAGAATTTTGTCGACTATCATTACGCTGCGATTTATCTATGACAGAAGAGTAACAAGTGACAAAGTATATTAATAGTTTAAAGTACTCTATTCAAGAGCATGTGATCCTTCACATTGTGTTCTCCTTTGTTGAAGCTCACAATAAAGTATTGAAGATCGAGAGACTACAAAGTAGGCCCCACCTTTCAGGTATTGAATGCCAAGTGAGAAGTCAGCAAGTGGCGCAGGAGTTCAGTTAAGTTCCACAATGGTTGACCATCAGTCAACTAACATCCCTATATCAACACCAGCAAAACAACCGCCGCAGCTGTTAAGAGCAAGGAGAATCTCTATGCCGAGTCTGGGATTGGCAAGTGTTATATGTGTGGAGAGCCTGAACACAAGTCAATGAATATCCTAAAAAGAAGCAAGTCAATATGTCGGATTACTAAGATGACGAAGAGAAAGAATTCAAGAATAAGGAATCAAATGATTCTGACTTTGTAACTTGTGTTGTTTAAAGATTTCTATGCGACCAGAAAGCCCCCAACACCACGCTCAACATCAAATTTTTTTTATTAAAGGTGTGTGATCAAGAGAAAAGTATGCAATCTCATCATTAACAATGAAAGTTGCAAGAATATCATTTCTAGAACACTTATAGACTATTTGAAGTTAGAGACAGAACCACACTCTCATCCTTACACCATTGATTGGATCAAGAAGAGCCTCTCTATAAAGGTAACAAATATATATCATTTTCCTATTTCAATTGGTAAATTTTATCAAAATTCTGTTGCATGTGATGTGATTGATATGGACGCATGTCATATTCTTTTGAAGAGACCATGGCAACACGATGTTAATACTACCCATAGAGATAAAACAAACATCTATATATTCACTTGAAAGGGCAAAAGAGTTGCAATGAGACCAATTCCACCTACTTCAAAGTTTACAAAAGAAAATATGCTTAAATTTATATCCACATGCAATCGAGGTAAGTTTTTAGTGGAATCACAGGAAACAATATAAAGATTTGCTTTAGTGGTCAAGGAAGAAATTACTCTACTCGCTGAAATTCCTGAGAAGATGAGACCATTGTTAGAAGAGTTTAAAGGAGTTGTTCACGATGAGCTTCCGGAAGGATTACCACCCATGAGAGATATCCAGCATGTAACGATCCAGATTTTAATCACCTCGAATTATCTGAATCATCACTTAATCAACAACAATGATCTAAATCACACTGATAGCTCAGGTAATCATCAATGCCTATGAAAAAAATTCTGCAGCATCTCCTCTATGATATGGAGTCTATCTAGATACATCGTTATATATAAATCTGGTCTTAATATTGACCATGTGTCCATATACAACATCTCACACAATTTATAATACAATTCGACTTGACATTGCTTACTTATAGATATATTACAGATACTAAATCTAGTCATTCATCTAATCACAAGTACTCAAAATCAAGAGTCAAACTATCATCAAGATAATCTTAACTCAGATCAAAATTGATAAATATACATAACCCTTCACCTATATATGTACATATATCATTACTTGTGCTACCCAATAACTACTAAGTTTATAATAATACACAAATATGGCCATACAGGTCAAAGGGTAATAAATAACATTGACACTATTTAAAATTTATCAGGGATGTTCATGTACTTCTGGTGTCATGTCCGAGAAGTATCTTGGTTGGGCCTTTTTCTTGAACTGAAAAATTCAGACTGAGGGGGTGTGAGCTCGACGGCTCAGTGAGTGAGGTTAAACCAATTTTATAATTCAACAGATATTAACAATGTGTAGTGTATATGATAAAAAATACGTGATCACTAGTATCAATTATAAGTGAACATAGATGTCTCAAGATTCTCTATTTATTTTAAACTACTATTTAATTAATAGTGATATGTGCGTAAGCAACTAGTGTTGTATTTTTATTTAATTTAATGAATCTGTATTCTGATGTTCACAATATCAAACACGGATAACAAATTCAATATAAGTATAGTGTACACACACATATCTGATATATATATTGTTAGCCAAAAGGCCCATCACTCTAGTTATGATGTTGATTAACTCATGTAGTTATTGTACTAATGATCTTGTATTCATTAAGTTTCAGATATTCAATCAAGATCTTAGTCGGTGTTTAGTTTCATCAAAAGATTTGAAATTAAGTTTTGAAGATAGCACGTATTGATTCAAGAGCCCATACTTTAAGATTGCATCAAGTACTTAAAGAGGAGTCTAGCTCATGAATCAAGTTTGAATCAAGTTAAGATGAAGAAGAAAAAGATTTTCAAGAGAAGACTTGAGTCCTACTTAGTAAGTTTAAGATTTTATTTTAGATAAAATATAAAGGATAGATTAGTTGCGCATTGCTCAAGCTCATTTACACACACACAAAATATTTATGATATCTTTCATGTTAAAATGTTTTAGCTTTCCGTTTAACAGTTTTTTATTTTAAATTTCAAGAATACATAGATCGGTAATGTTAAGAATACATATCGGTTTCATGAATAGATTTCATCAAAATAAGTTTATATGCGTATTGGATCCCATCCATATACACTATTGCTTTATATTGTTTAAATAACTTATTTTGAAGAGTTTATATCATGTGTTTAAAGTTTTGTATTTAACAAACGTATTTTAGAGCTTATTGTCAAAAACAAGTATATTTCATCTTCTTTATGTATTGAATCATTTTCATACACATTATACTTTAAATGTATTTAAATATCTTATTTTTGTATTTGAACAAGTCTTAAAAAAATCGATTTTCCATTTAGAAAGTTTGGTTTTGAAAAATACTGGTTTCAGTTTAAAGCTTTAAATTTTTTACCTCAAAAATAGTTCAACATGTTTGTAATATACATTGATTTTTAATCATACATATTTGTACTTCATAGTGTTTCAATAAACTTATTTTTGTGAATTTATAAGGATTTATTGGAAATTTTATGATATTTAAAATGGATTTAAAAAGATTTTTAAAACCCTGAATTTTGTTTTTGGGCAGCTGTCGGCAGACTGAAGCAGGGCTCGGTTGACCGAGTGGTCAACCAACGTGCACAAAAACGTGCACGCTCCCAATATCCTTGGCTCGGTCGACTGATCGGTCGACCGTAGTAAGGAGCGGTCGACCGATCGATCGACCGACTGGCACTACCCAAGTCTCGGGTAGTGGCGGTCGACCGATCAGTCGACCGACGGAGAAAAGATTTCTCTGTGGTTTGAGGATGGTCAACCGGCAACCCCAACAGTCAGATTTTTGATTGTTGGCTGGTCGATCGACCAGTCGACCGACAGGTCATCCTGAGCCCCAACGGTTAGTTTTCTGGGCTCTATAAATAGGGGTTCTCTTGGCCAGTTTTGTACAAGATTTTAGAGAAAATTTAGAGCCAGTTTTCCCATCTTTCTCAGAGGTTTTCCAACAAATTTTTTGGCTTAACTTCCATATCAAAAGGAGAGTTTTTCAAGAGTGTTTTTCTTAAGTTTTCAAAAGAGTTTATCTTGAGTTTTTCACCACTCAATCTTCCTAGTTTTCTAACACAAGCTTTACCTTTTCATTGCTATATTTATCCTCTAGGATTCTTGTTGTGAAAGTGTTTGTTAGTGATCAAGAGAAGAGATCACCAAGTGTTCCACCTTGTAATTTTGAGGAGTTTTAAAGGTTGCGGCCTCGGCGAGCATGCAGGTTCGCGTGTGTTGCTCTTACGAGAACAAATGAGGGACTTGCAGGTCAAGCGTTCTTGAAGGAGCTCGTTGTAGGTGTTGCGGCACCGAGTGACGTTGCGGGATCGATTTTAGTGAAAATCCTTCATTACAGTGAAAGAAGGAACGTAGAGTAAATGGCTCGAACCTCGAAATAATTCTCCCGTATTTGCGATTTCTCATCTCTCTCTTAACTCACTTGTGTTTATATATTTTGCATGTTCTTTATTGTTCATATCTTTGCTTGATATAACTTGTGCTTAATTGATATATGCTAGGGATTGTTTAATATCTTGCATGCTCTCATTCATTGCTCATCTAGCTCATGCTTGATATAGTATTTGTGTGCCCACACTTATATTCAACCAAGAAAGTTATAATAGCACCTCAACTCTTACTCTAGAGGAATCTTGAGGAGAAGTTCAGAGCCCTTCATCGAGAATTCGGCTTCTTTAGTTATACGTTGTGTGTAGTTTTAGTTTACATAATAGTTTTTAATTTCGCATTGTTTTCATTAGATTAGCTAGCCACCTATTTACCCCCTCTGGTGACCTACAAGTGGTATCAGAGCTTAGTGCTCTTGTTTTGAGTCCAACAACCTATAGTTAAAGATCTTTATTTTTGCTAATCACAATATTTGTATACACACACATGGACTTCATTGTACCTCATATGTCTGACATTCATAACTTCCAAACTTGAAAAGTTAAGATCTCTATGTATCTCAAGGCCCTAGGTATTCATGTCTATCTTGTCACTATTAAAGACTCTTACTTTATAAATGGCAACTATCTTAAGGCTAATGTAAAAGCTATCCATGCTTTAAAATCTACCCTAAATGATGATTATTTATTTAGGGTTGCTAACATTGATTCGGCTTTTGTAATATGAAACACTCTCATCACTTTTGGTGTACAAATGTCACATGACAAGGAGAGTGACTCGGATGAAGGAAGTAGTACTTTTAATATATGCTACATGGTCCAAGGGGGTAACCCCTTGAGGTAAAATCTAACTCCAAGCTTGATAAAGATAATGGAGCCATATGATGAACTTGCTTCGTTTTGTCAAAAACTTCTTAAAAAATATGATTTATTAAAAATTGAAAGTGAGAAGTTGAAGAAAGAGAATAATTCTTTGTTAAATAAAAATGATTCTTCAAAATTAAGTATTATTTTAAAAGAAAATAAATTTTTGAAAAAATAAGTTATTTTGGTTAAAAGGAAAAGGAGATTGTTTAAATGAAAATAAATCTTTGAAAAAAATTGTTTAATTGAAAAAGAAAAGATTTCTATTTTCAAAAAGAAAAATGATTTTGATTCTCATTCTTTTCATATTTCTCATTCTCATGTTTCTTCTTCTAAAATTGAAAATGATATATGCATTTTGAAGAAGAATATTGATTGTTTGGGCTCCACTTTGAGCCAATTTGTATTTAATTATTCTAAATTGGGATCCATGTTTCGCAAAAAACTTATTCCACATGTTCATGCACATACCCCACAGCATATATCTCATGCACACCATGATCACACTCACACCGCACATATGTATGTTAGAGTGTACACATGTACACATTGTGACCTCAAAGGCCATCTTGTAAGATTTTGCTTTGATATATTAAATGATTTAAAATTTTCAAATAAAAATGTTTGAGTTCCATATGTTACTAACCCTCATGAACCTAAAAAGAAAATATGGATACCAAAATTCACACCACTTATTTTTATGTAGGTGTGGCCTCTCACGTAACGTGAGAGGATTGGTGCCTTGGTAGTGATGCATTTCAAGGTTGAAGGTCAAATCAAATTGATGCATCACTATCAAGGAAGCAAGGTGGGAAGACCACCGTATTTTTGGAGAAATGGATTAGTTACATCGGTTTTGGTAACCATTTCATCCTCTATTTTAAAATACTTTTAATGTTTATATGCTAGTGTGGTAACCTAGACTCTATCATATGTTATTTTGTGCTTATAGTTGAGTTGATTAGTTGCCTAACTATGCATGTATTTTTGAAAAACTTTATCTATATTTTCAAATGAATTTACATGCTATTTCTTTAGTTGCTTTATGTTTTTATATACCTTAGTTAATGCATATATTGATTTAAATGTTTATATTTTATGTCTATGTGTAAATTTAAAACTTGTGTTATACATGTACAATTTTTGAGTTATATTCTATACATGCTTTATTTCATTTGTATGCTCAATTTTATGTTTAATTGTACATTGTATGATGATTATTGCATGATTATATTATATATCATATTTTGAGGAAAAAAATTCATATAAGTTTTGAATTGAGCTTTATTGTCTTATCTTCATGAATGTGTTATTCACATGATTATTGTGCACTCATTTTTTGTTTACTCATAAACTTATTTTCATGAGCTTATGTATGTGCTTTATAAATCTTGAGTGTCAATTTTTGTGTAATTAACATGTTCTCATGGGATATATATATGTTTTTGTTCTTTTCTTGAAGGATTTCGTACTAGTTTTCAAAATTATCTTAAAACTAGTTTCGTATTCTTTAATTGGTAAAGTTTTCAAACTATGCTGAAATTATTTTCAAATCTTATTTTTAAAAACCCTACCTTCTTAGGGAGGATGGATGGGCGACCATGTCTTGTATACTTTTAATGAATATCTTTCAAACATGTGCATGTTAGGGTGGTAGTTATGAGTTATACACTTACTTATCATGAAAATTGATTTTTATATACTCATACTTGTTTTCTATATATGTATACATCATATTTCAATTGGTGTTTAAATTGATCATACATACATATATATGATTTCTCGTACTAGACTAAAAATGTTAATACATATTTTTTATAGCACAAATTATTTTATGCTAAGATTGATTTAGTTTTAAATGTTAATTGATATTTTTTACAAGCTTATGCATCATTTCAAAAAGGAGGGAAGAAAAATTCTTTGACTTAAAACGATTTCATTGATTTATCAAAATTTGTTTGTAGATTTCAAGTGGTATCAAAATCTTCAATTGGTATCTTAAATTTATGTTTATTGATTTAACAAATTTATTTTTGCTGATTACAAGTGGTATCAAAATTTATTGTTTTATTTTAATTATTTTAAATTGGTATCAAAATTTGTTTTAATTAGTTTTCAAATTTTGTTGTGATATATATTACTTATATGCAAGGAGAGCTTAACTCTCCTTACGTAGAGTGTAGTATATAAATAAGAGCTTAATCTCTTTTCTTTATATGGTACATGTGTGTAGTGAGAGCTTAACATCTCCATCTATACATTGTATCTTATGCTTATATAGGTTAGGGTTTAGTCATTCCTTCTCCATATAATGCATGTATACAGGGGGAGTTAGCTTGACGTTTCTTCTCTTCATAAATTTATATCGCATATATATTTATCTTGTTTGTTTTTCTTCACCCCTTTGTTGATGAAGTGACAAAGAGGGGGAGAAGAATTGAGAGAGTTTATATCTACATGTTATATTTTTGTTTATGCATATATGTTTGTTTTTATTTAATATTTTGTTATGTGCTTCATTGGATATCTTTATGATTTATTGTTATGCATGAGTTAAGGGAGAGCTTCTATGAAGCTTATCTTTAATCCATGCATATATAACTCCAGGAGTTTTGTCATCAAGAAAAAAGGAGAGATTATTGGCCCAAAAGCCCATCACTATAGTTTTGATGATGATTAGCTCATGTAGTTATTGTACTAATGATCTTGTATTCATTAAGTTTCAGATATCCAATTAAGATCTTAGTCGGTGTTTAGCTTCAACAAAAAATTTGAAGTCAAGTTTTAAAGATAGCACGTATTGATTCAAGAGCTCGTTTTTCAAGATCGCATCAAGTACTCAAAGAGGAGTCTAGCTCATGGATCAAATTTGGATCAAGTCAAGATGGAGAAGAAGATTTTCAAGAGAAGTCTTAAGTCCTAGTTAGTAAGTTTAAGATTTTATTTTAGATAAAATATAAAGGATAGATTAGTTGTGGATTGCTCAAGCTCATTTACTCACACACACACACACAAAATATTTACGATATCTTTCATGTTAAAATGTTTTAGCTTTCCATTTAACAGTTTTTGGTTTTGAATTTGAAGAATACATATATCGGTTTTAGGAATAGATTTCATCAAAATAAGTTTTCATGGTTTATATATGTACATCGATTCCATCCATATACACTATTGCTTCATATTGTTTAAAAAACTTATTTTGCTGAGTTTAATCATGTGTTTAAAGTTTTGTACTTATCAAAACTTATTTTAGAACTTATTATCAAAAACAAGTATATTCATCTTCTTTATGTATTGGATCATTTTCACACACACTATACTTCAAATGTTTTTAAATATCTTACTTTTGTATTTGAACAAGTTTTGGGAAAATCGGTTTTCCATTTAGAAAGTTTGGTTTTGAAAAATACTGGTTTCGGTTTAAAGCTTTCAATTCTTTGCCTTAAAAATAGTTCAACATGTTTGTAATATGTGTTGATTTTTTATCACACATATATGTACTTCATAGTATTTCAATGAACTTATTTTTGTAGAATTTATAAGGATTTATTGAAAATTTTATGGTATTTAAAATGAATTTAAAAGATTTTTAAAACCCTGAAATTTAGTTTATGGGCAGCTGTCGGCTGACCGACTGGTCGACCGAAGTAGGGCTCGGTCGACCGACGTGCACAGAGACGTGCACGCACCCAATGCCCTGTCTCGGTTGACCGACTAGTCGACCGAAGTAAGGAGCGGTCGACCGACTGGCACTACCCAAGTCTCAGGTAGTGGCGGTCGACCGAACGGTTGATCGACAGAGAAAAGATTTCTTTATGGCCTGGGAGCGGTCGACCTGGCGGTCGACCGACAACCCCAACGGTTAGATTTTTGATCGTTGGCTGGTCGACCGGCCGGTCGATTCTGAGCCTCAACGGCTAGTTTTCTAGGCTCTGTAAATAGGGGTTCTCTTGGCCAGTTTTGTACAAGATTTTAGAGAATTTTTAGAGCCAGTTTTTTCCATCTTTCTCAGAGGTTTTCCAACAAGTTTTTTGGCTTAACTTCCATATCAAAAGGAGAGTTTTTCAAGAGTGTTTTTCTTGAGTTTTCGAAAGAGTTTTACTAGAGTTTTTCACCACTCAATTTACCTAGTTTTCTCACACAAGCTTGACCTTTTCATTGCTATATTTATCCTCTAAGATTCTTATTGTGAGTGTTTATTGGTGATCAAGAGAAGAGATCATCAAGTGTTCCACCACGTAATTTTGAGGAGTTGTAGAGGTTGTGGCCTCGGCGAGCTTGCAGGTTTGCGTGTGTTGTTCTTGTGGGAACAAATGAGGGACTTGCTGTCTAAGAGTTCTTGAGGGATCTCGTTGTAAGTGTTGCGGTATCGAGTGATCTTGTGGGATCAATTTTAGTGGAAATCCTTCATTGCGGTGAAGGCGGGAACGTAGAGCAAGTGGCTCGAACCTCAAAATAATTCTTTCGTGTTTGTGATTGCTCATCTCTCTCACAACTCACTTGTATTTATATATCTTGCATGTCCTTTATTGTCCATATCTTTGCTTGATATAACTTGTGCTTAATTAATAAATGCTTGGGATTGTTTAATATCTTGCATGCTCTCATTCATTGCTCATATAGTACATGCTTGACATTGTATTTGTGTGCTCACACTTGTATTCAACCAAGAAAGTTATAGTAACACCTTAACTCTTAATCTAGAGGAATCTTGAAGAGAAGTCCAGAGCCCTTCACCGAAAATTCGGCTTCACTCTTTTTTTATACGTTGTGTATAGTTTTAGTTTGCATAATAGTTTTTAATTCTGCATTGTTTGTCATTTGATTAGCTAGTCACCTATCCACCCTCCTCTAGGTGACCTACACATATATACCACACATTCACATATAATATCACATATCACCGTCCTCTCTTCCTACCGGCTCCCGCCTGGCCCTTTCTCCATATATATATATATATATATATATATATATATATATATATATATATATATTATATAATATATATATATATATAATATATATATATATATATATATAACAATAACATCGTCTCTTCCCTCTCCTATCGGCTTCCGCCTGGCACCTTCCTTTGTGTGGGGGTGTTTGTGTATAAATTTATATATATGTGTATATGTATGTATATGTAGAGATAGGCTTGTGTCATTCCGGAAGGATTCGAGGCTAAATCCTTCCCACTTAAATACCAACATTCGACATTCGAATATAAGATTGCCTCAGTTGAAGTTGACCTATATTATTTCAAGTATCAATAAATCAAAAATCAAGTGTTTGAATACTTTTGCCCATACATTAAGTAGAGAAAAAACGGACGGCCTAAATATTGAGTTTGTTAGTTTAACGGTGTAGAACATTTGAAACCTAACGAAAATTGGTTTGTTGGGGTTCTTTGATGTTTAGATCATGATCAAATGGCCGGATTGAGAATTTATATGTATAAAGACATAGATCTAACCAACTCACTACTTTCGGCCGTCTATTTTGCACCGCTTGATGATGGGCAAAAAGTATTCAAAACACTTGATTTTTGGTTTATAGATGCTTGAAACAATATAAATCAACTTCAATGGAGCAGATTTTGTGTTCGAATGTTGGAAGGTTGTATTTGAGTGAGAAGGATTCGGCTTGAATCCTTCCGGAATGACACAAGTCAATCTCTGTAAATGTATATGTATATATGTACACGTGTGTGTGTGTATGTATATTTATATGTATATAACTATACCACTATTTTTTCCCTCATACCGGCTCCCGTCTGGACCCTTTCTCCTTGTGTGTGTTTGTGTGTGTGTAGAGAGATGTAGACTTGTGTAGTTCCGAAAGGATTCGAGTCCGAATCCTTCTCACTCAAATACCAACATCTGACATTCAAATACTCTTATCCACTCTATTGAAGTTTATTTATATTATTTAAACTAAAAATCAAAAAATCAAATATTTTGAATACTTTTCTCCTAAGCCTAAGCGGCGTAAAATGAACAGCCAAAAAATAGTAAGTTGGCTAGATCTATGTCTTTAGACATACAAATTCTCGATCCGGTCATTTGATCATAATCTAAACATTTAAAAACCCCTACAAACAAATTTTTATTAGATTTTAAATGTTCTATACCGTTATACTAACCAACTCACTATTTAAGCATTTCGTTTTTCCCCTACTTGATGCATGGGCAAAAAGTATCTAAAATACTTGATTTTTGGCTTATAGATACTTGAAATAATATAGATCAACTTCATCTGAATGGATCTTGTATTCGGATGATGTATAGTTTGTTGACACTTAAAAAAGACAAGATTCTCATTGGTCCGAACGATGTCTAAACTTGTTGACATTTACAAAAGACAAGGGACAGACGAGCTGAAGACCAGTTTTCACCCACCTCCAAGGGACAAGGGAGCGGTTTTGACTCCACTGACCCAGCAAGCAGAACAGTGAACCCGGATTGTTTCTAAACAGACCTCAGCATGTCTAAGATGCTAGCATTTAGCATTACATTAGCCCAAGGAGATAGCCTCGATTGAGAGGCTAGCATCATCCAACTTCGCCAGGAAGCTAACTGATAACTTCGCCGAAAACCCTCTTTTCGGACTTCGCTAAGGATTGCCTCTAGCTCCGCTATGAGCTTCAAAGCGGGCAGCTCCGCTATCAGCCTGCTATGGTCAACCTTTGACCAATCAAATCTCCTGACAAGATCGGATTCAATCTAATCAAATCCAACCGGGATTCAAATATGGCAGGTGATTGCCGCAATCTCTTGGCTCTCTTAAAACGAGTAAGAGGATCAAGGAGAATCTCCCAACGATATGGAAAGGATCAAAACAAATCAGAAAGATCAACCGACCTGCCAATTCTAGCTCCGCAGGAGCTATTCTAGCCTCACAGCAAGGCTACTTTCTATATTTAAACAAGATTCGGTTCAATCTGTTTCCATATCTTCAAGGGGACGATTATACCCTTGCTCTCTCTATAAATAGCCCGCCAGGGGTACAAGGAGAAAAAGACACAGACACACAGACACACGGAGAGGAATCAAGGAAAGACGCACGCATACGGGAGGACTCCACAAGCAGAGGCTTCTTCACAAGGCACCGCGCGTTCTCAAATTCAGAGACCTTTTAGAGAATTGCTTTCTCTAATCAGGGTGTTGATACCCTAACGTCGTCCTTCTTCTCAAGGAATCTCCGGAACCAGGCGAGAAGGAATTCCTTATTGAAGGTGATTTTGAGAAGCAGCAAGAGGGTTCTACCAACCTTCTGTTCTCTGATTCCCCGAACCAGGCGAGAAGGGAATCTCATCGCTCGCATCGTCAAAGGGACAAAGTGGTCGCGCGCTGACCAGACTCCTATCGGCACATTTTCCCAGAATCTCTGAGGAGATCTACTTGTAATCTTTTGAGAATACTTGTAATTTAGCTCCTCAAACTTTTATTTGTAAGTTTTCCCCCTTTGCAAACATAATGGAAAACAAGATGGCGACTCCGCTGGGGATTGTATTCTCCTCTGCTGAGAATCAAGTGTCGCAATGCGACGAACAGACCTTCGGGTCTATCTCTGAATTCAGAAAAGCCGGTGCAGCCAGATCTTCTCTGGCTAAATCTTCAAGCAAAGTCTCTGCGGAGACGGAAAAGGTTCTCTGCAAACCTGCCGCAGTTCTCTGGCGCAATAAGGAAACATGCCCGCAGCCCAGATCCTGCACTTTTGAGAACCTGGTTATCCAGATTGATCAAGGAAGATTTGAAGAAGTCCTCTCTGGGGGTGGCCTGACGCTTCGAGCACGGAAGCACAGGAAGGTCTTCATGGCCAAGGTTTCAAATCAGAAACCAGAGGCAGAATCTTGCCAACACCCCACAGCCTCGCTTGTGGCTATTCAGGTTCCTTGCGAACCTAGGCGTCCCCTGTCAAGGCTGATATGGAAGCCTAAACAGGAGTCTTCAACAAAAGCTCCCGGAGTAGTCATGACGAGACTGCGCCTCTCCCACAAAGAAAAGGGTAAGATGCCCATCTGCCCTGACGATGCTGCCAGCCATGAAGTCACGACGGCAATCATACCGTCACTTGAATCAAAGGCAGCAAAGCCTCATGTCAGCCTCGCTCGTACAAGCGAAGCTACTGTACCACAACGAACTCACTGAGTTCGCGGCCGCAAGGCTAGGGCCGCAGTGTTATCCGAGGTTGATCCCCTTCGCAGCAGAATAGCGGGCAAAGCACCACAGCGTGCTCCGCTCCCCAATTCATCAGGCACTAAGCTCGCACCTGTCGGCGAAGCTAGCGCCAAAGTACTATTCAGTACTAATCCCTTCTGCAGGGATAAGAAGAACGGAGCATCATCCCTTGTACGCTCCAAAAAGGCCTCTCTACGGGGTTGTTCAGGCTCTGTTGAGCCTAACCTTCGACAATTCTTGACGAACAAGCGGGAATTGGAGTCTCTCCAAACCACTTCCCCGTGTTGTCAAAGAGGATGCTGACTTGTGACAATCCATTCAGCCCATTGTCGGCAATATCCAATCAAGGTGGCACCTCCGCACCGTCAATCGGTGTTTGACCGGTTATCCGCACATGCCATAAAGAAACATCATGAAAGGAGCGCTTCGCGAGGCCTAGCCTTCGCGTCCGTCAACATGACCGGAAGAGGACGAGAGCGACACAGGGAAGGTCATACATCTGATGATACCCCTTTCGGCTCCCCAGATCCAGATTATGGCCCGGGCTTAGGTGAAGTCTTGGTGCGCGAAGAAGGTGTTTTCCGAAACACCAGATCCAGGGTAGCGATACCCTATAATTATGAGCAGCCTTCTTCCTCAAAGGCCCTAATCTCGCCACAGTCCAGACGATCACCCCAATCATCTGATGGAGAAGATGAAGACAGCGGGTATGCCTCTTCAGCAACAGTCAGTTCTATACGGACGGACAAAGCATCGGTCAATATGGCCGATAACGCCAATGATGATCTTCGTCAGCGCCTGGAAGCTCAGGAGCAAACTTCCAGAATTCAGCAAGAGGCCCTGGACAATATTCAACAGATGCTCGCTCAGCTCCTCAGCAACCGGAATGATGATACCGGGAGCAATCATGATGAGGAGGGACACCTCAGCAACGATCCGCCCAAGACGGAGAAATCTAAGGGAGGCTCTTCCCTGGATGCCGAAGTCCTTAAAGGCCTTCAAGCTCAAATCGCATCCCTAGCTCAGAGGGATGAATTAAAGAAGGTAGGGGCAGTCCGTCCTTATCCGCTGGAGTGGGATTCGGTGCCATATCCGCCAAAGTTCAAACCACCAACGTTGCACACGTATGATGGTAAGAGCTCGCCCAATCAGCACATCTACTATTTCCGGTCCCAGACCGGTAATGTTCTAAACAACGACGCCATCATGGCTAGGTTGTTCATCGGCACCTTGAAAGGGGTGGCATTCGACTGGTTCCGAAGCCTTCCTCAAGACTCTATCAATTCCTGGGTCGACCTGGAAACTCGGTTCCTCTCTCGCTTCTATGAGGATGACACCGAAGTGACCATGGACAAGCTCCTTTCCACTGTGCAGAGGAAAGACGAATCTGTCCGTGAATACATTGAGCGGTTCAGAAATCTATCTCTGATGTGCCCAGCAGGGATGCCATTACCCATGCTCTTACAGACATGCAGGCACAACTTCTTGGATCAAGTAGAAGTCCGCATGGGGGCTGTCAAAGCCCATACTTGGAAGGAATTGGTCGAACAAGCTGAGATAGCCGAGAAATCGGCTAAGAAGTTCGAGCCATCCGCCCCTAGGAGCAAATGGGGCGCGAACAACAAAGGGCGTAGCGATCTCCCGCAGTCTTCCCAAGCTAAAGGGAAGGAGATTATGTCCGTCGAGCTGACCGGGGACATGCAGTCAAAGGCCAAGAAGAGCGGCGTCAACAGCCAAGAGCCCAAGTTTCCTCCGAAGCAGTACTCCTTCAGAGATGACCAGGTGGTCACGATATTCCATCCGCTCCACAAAGGGAACAAAATGAAGCTACCGGACGCTCGCCGTCCCAATGAGATAGGGCGTACAAACGACCCTAAATACTGCCTCTACCACAGGATGATCCACCATCCTACTGACAAGTGCTATGTTCTCAAGGATAGAATTCAAGCCTTGGTCGACGCCGGAGTCCTCACTTTGAAGACGGAACAGAAGAAAGTCACTGCCAATATGGTGACTCTTGAGTTCGGCACTGCTCAGAAGGTCACAGTTCCCGACGGGACCTATCCAGCCCCCACACCGCGGTTGAAAGTCAAGCATTCTTCAACCATAGCTAAAGTTGACAAGGGTCTCGTCCCCTTGACATTGGAGACAGGGGAAGTTATGTGGATACACCCTGACCTCGTCCGAGACGTACAGCGGACGTCGAAGGACTCCAGCAAAAAGGGCAAGTCCTGCAATGTCATCTCTGTCCTGCCAGATGATGGTAATCTTACTTCGGCTTCCCTCAGCGATTCAGAAGAAGAGAAGCATGCCTGTACGGCACAGGCAGATGCACCTCAACAGACAGGCACCCGGTCTGGAAGATCATACTTAAAGCAGTATGACAAGTCTACTGACGAGATACAACAGCAAACGACGTCAGTACCAATGCCGGCATCCACTCCAGTCCTGACCAAAGGGAAGGAGAAGCCTAAGGAAGTGCGGTTCGACCATGTGTTGAAGAGACCGCCAGGCCAAGGGTTAGCCACGCCCTTTCGCTTTGATATATTGGCCCACTTAGCCAATATCCCAGCTCGTATCACAATACACGAGCTCCTTCGTCTCTCTAAAGAGACAAGAGAGGCACTCAGAGATGCGCTGGCCGACTCGGAGTCCTTTCTGACATGCATGCCTGAGGTTCCTGGTGATGAGATGCAGCCTTCCTGCTCAGAGTGCCATCACGCACAGTCCAAAGTGCCTGCTATTACCTTTACGGCGGAAGATATGCTTCTCAAAGACAACAAGCATGATCGACCTCTGTACTATACCGGATATATCGGTTCAACATGCATTGAAAGAGTACAAGTCGATCCGGGGTCTGCACTCAGCATCATCCCCAAAAGGCTCCTCTATTTCCTCGGCATACCATTGTACAGGTTGTCCGCAACCACCACTACAATATATGGTTTCAACGCCGGGAGCAGCCATCCGCTTGGAAAGATTCGGCTCCGCTGCAGAATCGGAAGCCTGAAGTCAGAAGTGACATGCTATGTCATCGACGCTGACACATCATACAACCTGTTACTGGGACGACCATGGATCCATGCCAACTGGATCGTTCCTTCCACTCTCCATCAGTGCTTCAAATATGTTGAAGATGATGCGACAGTACGAACTGTCTTCGCTGAAAAGCAACCCTTCAAGGGGTGGAAAACTACTTCACCGACGCCTTCTTGTATCAAGAGGCCGACGGAACGCCTGCACAACCATTGCCAGACAATGATGAAAGTGGCAATGAGGTGGATTCAGAATCCGAAACAGGCGTGCCAGCCATTTCGATTGGCGAACCAATTGTAGCATGCTTTAATGACCCCAATGTAATGAAGAGGGAGAATGGGTAATTAATGATAGTATCTCTTTTGATTATCCTGCGAGCATCGAGTCGATTAAATCCATTATGGATGGCTCTCTTCATACGCCCGTACATGAGCCAAGTTCGGCTACTACATCTGTGGAGGTTATAGAAGGGGCCACGCTGGTGATCCCTCCATCCAAACAAGGTCAGTTGCCGATAATCTTCGGCAGAGCCCGGCCAGGGAGATTCTCAACTATAGACTCAAGCTCAGAGTCGGATGCTCCACAGTTCTTTCATTACGCGCCATCAGCGCGCCATATTATGAAGAAGATGGGTTACAACCTGAAGCAGGGAGCGGGCCTAAACTTCGAAAAGGAAGACGCAGCTTGATGCGTAATTCCATCCCAAGAGGGAAACCTGCAAATTACTATGATAGTACACGCAGGGGGTTGGGTTATGTTACACCCACATCGTCAGTAACGGTTCAGGTCAAAGACGACGAACCAATTCCATCACAGTCGGACTCATCTGCCGAGTGGGACTCTGACATCAGCATAGGAGGAATGTTCAAAGACCTCACTGTGAATATGACTTCAGGCAGTCAATTGGAACCTGCGGACGCTGCTGATGAGGAACCTTGGGCCCAGCAATTAAGTCTCCAATGGGAAAAGCGGTTCGAGCTGCGCGAGCCACCTACTGAAGACAAGGTGATCCAGGTTAACTTGGGTAGTCAAGAT
This sequence comes from Agave tequilana, assembly GCA_038442645.1. Classification (NCBI taxonomy): domain Eukaryota; kingdom Viridiplantae; phylum Streptophyta; class Magnoliopsida; order Asparagales; family Asparagaceae; genus Agave; species Agave tequilana. The sequence goes on from JAVJIF010016361.1 coordinate 82,758, forward strand.
CACCCCAAGCCTATTTTCATAAGTGAAAGCTTATCACTCATCGAAAAGGAAGAATTGATAATGCTCGTGAAAGAGTATATAGATGTCTTCGCCTGGAGCTATGAAGACATGCCCGGACTTGATCCACAGGTCGCCATGCACCGTCTAAACATCAAGCCCGACGTTAGGCCAGTCAAGCAGCAACAACGTCGGTTCCGCCCAAACATCATGGAGGCTATTGAAGCCGAAGTTCATAAGCTCAATGCTTGTGGCTTCATCCGGGAGGAACAACATCCAGATTGGGTGGCTAACATAGTCCCCGTCCTCAAGAAGAATGGGAAAATACGAATCTGCATCGACTACCGTGATCTCAATACGGCCTGTCCCAAAGATGAATTCCCACTGCCGATCACCGATGTCATGATCGACAACACATGCGGGTTCGAAAGGATGTCTTTCATGGACGGCTTCTCAGGGTACAACCAGATCAAGATGTATCCTGATGACGAGAAGCATACTTCTTTCCGAACGCCATTGGGGGTATACTGCTACACTGTAATGCCCTTCGGACTGAAGAACGCCGGAGCAACCTACCAGCGGGCGATGAGCATGATCTTCCGCGACCATCTCCGAAAGACGGTGGAATGCTATGTTGACGACATTGCCGTCAAAAGCCGCAGCAAAAATGAACATCTTCGTGATCTGAAAACGATGTTCGACATAATGCGGGCTCATAGCTGAAAATGAACCCGACGAAATCCTTCTTGGGAGTGTCCAGCGGCAAATTCCTTGGGTTCATTGTCACATCAAAAGGGATCCATCTGGACCCAGACAAAGTCAAAGCCATACAGGACATGCATCCACCGAGGAACCTCAAAGAGCTCCGAGGCTTGCAAGGCAGATTAGCCTACATCAGAAGATTCATAGCAAATCTTTCAGGCCGTTGCCAGCCCTTTACCCGTCTCATGAAAAAGGGTACTGCCTTCATATGGGACCAAGCTTGTCAAGAAGCTTATGAAGACATTAAGAGGTATCTCACAAAACCTCCAGTCTTAGTGGCCCCTACATCAGGGAAACCATTCTTGCTTTATGTAAAAGCTCTGGATTACTCCCTCGGCGTCCTCCTCGCTCAAAAGGACGACAATGGCCATGAGCAGGCCATTTATTATCTGAGCAGGACTCTCATAGGAGCGGAATCTCGCTACAATCCTATTGAGAAAGAGTGTTTAGCTCTCGTCTTCGCTGTCCAGAAGACGCGACATTATTTGGTTGGCCAAACCATACATGTCATCTCCAGGGTGAACCCTTTACGTCTTCTCATGACGAAGCCGGGTCGCTGAATTCAAGGTTGGCTAAATGGGCACTCCTGTTGTCTCAATACGACATGACCTTTACTCCTCAGAAGGCAGTTAAAGGCCAGGCCCTTGCAGAGTTCTTAGCTGCTCACCCAGTTCCAGAACATTCAAAACTTCACGAAGACATCCCTGATGAAGTCTTCGAGTCTAATGCAACCTCAGCAGAGGAAGTGTGGCAGATGTTCTTCGACGGAGCATCGCGGATGGGCCCAAAGGGAAAATTATTGCCGGGGTGGGGGTTGTGTTCATCTCCCCACAGGATCATATCCTTCCCAGAGCATTCTCCTTGACAGAATCATGCTCTAATAATGTAGCGGAATACAATGCTCTGCTCATCGGTCTCCAGCTCGCCCATGGAATGGGGGTACGCTACCTTGAAGCTTACGGCGATTCAAAGCTGATCATTAGCCAGGTAAAAGGCGAATATGAAGTCCGCCATGAGGACTTGGTGCTTTATTATCATACAGCCATCGAATTGGCTAGCTTATTTGAAGGCTTCTACATCGGGCATGTGTCCCGATCTCAAAATACCAAGGCGGATGCTCTCGCTGCATTAGCGACAACGCTAGCCTTACCGGCCGACACCGAGTATCACCTCACAGTCGCAACCCGGCATCTCGTATGCTCCAAGCATATGCTAAAGATTCAAGAGGTCCATAATATCTCCGTGGGTCTTGAGCCGAGGGATTGGCGCTTCCCTCTCATTGACTACGCTCTGCACGGTCTGCTTCCAGACGATCCCAAAGAAGCGGCGTCCATCAGACGAAGGTCGCTCCGTTTCTACTATGATCCCACTTTGAAGACACTCTACCGTCGTTCATATGACGGTGTCCTCCTCCGTTGTCTCTCTCATTCAGAGGCACAGGAAGTGCTTAAAGAAGCACATGATGGCATTTGCGGAGCTCACCAGCCGGTCCGAAGCTCAAAGACAGGCTACATCGGCTTGGGTACTATTGGCCAACTATGATAACCGACGCCATCCAATATGCGCGAAGGTGCAAGGCATGTCAGATTCACGCTGACTTTATACACCAGCCTTCGGAGTTGCTCCACCCTACTGCTGCTTCATGGCCATTTGAAGCATGGGGAATTGATGTCGTAGGGCCAATCAGCCCCTCTTCGGCAAGAGGTCACCGGTTTATCCTGGCAATAACCGATTACTTCTCAAATGGGCAGAGGCCACACCGTTGGCCGAAGTTAAAACCTCCAATCTGGTTAGCTTCATCAAACACCAGGTCATCCATCGATTTGGTGTACCCAGACGAATCATCCATGACAATGGTCCCCAGTTCGTAAGCCAAGGGTTCTATCGTTCTGCGATAAATACCGATTTCAGAATGTGGCTTCAACCGCCTACAATCCTGCCGCCAACGGCTTGGCAGAGGCATTTAACAAGATAATCATCAAGCTGCTCAAGAAGTTTGTCTCCTCAAACAAGCGAGATTGGGACGAAAAGCTCGGTGAATGCCTTTGGGCCTACCGGACTACGGTTCGAACACCGACAGGCAATACGCCTTTCTCCCTGGTATATGGGTGCGAAGCGGTCATCCCATTGGAAATCCAGGTGCCATCATTGCGGGTAGCCCTGACTACTAAGATGACATCAGAAGACAATGATCGCTTGCGTCTTCAAGAGCTCGAAGCCCTGGACGAGAAGTGGCTGCAAGCTCAGCAACACATCGAGCTATATCAGGCTCGGATGTCAAAAGCCTTCAATAAGAAGGTCAAGCAGAGAGTCTTCCACAAAGGAGACCTAGTCTTAGCCGTCAGACGACCGATGATTATGACGCACAAGACCAAAGGCAAATTTCAGCCTAAATGGGAAGGACCGTTTGTGATAGAGACAGTCTATTCAAACGGAGCATACCGCCTTACAACTGCAGATGGCGACCTCCTCATGATGCCGATCAATGGCAAGTTCTTAAAGAAGTACTATCCTTAATCAAGGATCTTCCCCTCGATCAAGTTAACATTACACCTCTGATCGAGACCCGCGCGCCCGGAATGCGCACAAAGAGAGCCTCTCTCTTTCTCCAAGCATATCAAATCTGTTGGTAGCTGGGGTTTGCTTAAAATCCCAAGGGACCTGCTCCCACTTGATTCCCTCTCCAGAATCACTTACCAATTCTCATCCATAGAATGGTAAGACCACACATATTCCGCTGTTACGTTAACATTAAACCTATGACAGCAGTCCCCTCATTTCTTCCCGAGATAATGAGACCTCCAAAATCACCTACCAATTCTCATCCATAGAATGGTAGGACCACATATATCTCGCTGTTATGTTAACATTAAACCTATGACAGTGATTCCCTCGTTTCTCTCCCCATGAAAACGAGACTTTTCCCAAACTCCATTGTTATTTTGAACTTAGCGGCATCTCAATTGGTTACGTCATCGCGACCTCTGAACCAGCAGACAGCTAAGTCTCAATCTTGAGCCCTGTTGACATTTACAAAAGACAGGTCTCGATACTCGTTGACATTTACAAAAGACGAGTATCACCTATTTTGAAGCTTGGTGGCTTCTCAACCAGTTATGTCATTGCGACCTCTGAACTGACAGATAGCCAAGCTTCATCTATTTTGAGGCTTGGTGGCTTCTCACCAGTTATGTCATTGCGACCTCTGAACTGACAGATAGCCAAGCTTCATCTATCATTGAGCTTAGTGGCGTCTCAATTGGTTACGTCATTGCGACCTCTGAACCAGCAGACAGCTAAGTCTCAATCCCGAGTCCTGTTGACATTTACAAAAGACAGGTCTCGATACTCGTTGACATTTACAAAAGACGAGTATCACCTATTTCGAAGCTTGATGGCTTCTCAACCAGTTATGTCATTGCGACCTCTGAACTGACAGATAGCAAGCTTCATCTACCATTGAACTTAGCGGCGTCTCAATTGGTTACGTCATCGCGACCTCTGAACCAGCAGACAGCTAAGTCTCAATCCCGAGTCCTGTTGACATTTACAAATGACAGGTCTCGATACTCGTTGACATTTACAAAAGACGAGTATCACTCATTGTTGAGCTTGGTGGCTTCTCAACCAGTTATGTCATTGCGACCTCTGAACTGGCAGATAGCCAAGTTTCATCCACCATTGAACTTAGCGGCGCCTCAATTGGTTATGTCATTGCGACCTCTGAACCAGCAGACAGCTAAGTCTCAATCTCGATGCTTGCTGACATTTACAAAAGGCAAGTATCTCCCCTTTTAGCCCCGCAATGGGCTAACCTCGAGACTGGCAACATCTCAATTGGTTATGTCATCGCGACCTCTGAACCAACAGACAGCCATGCCTCATTATCCAAACAAACAAAGACGACAAAAGAATGAATTTTTATTAAATTCCAAAAGGGATGGGATACATGGAGGAGCCTATAGGCGTACATGATAAGATCGGATCCGATCTCCGAGCGAAGCTAGCCTCGTTCTCCTGTCATCAGCAGCCTGGGCCAGCGCCTGTGATCTTAGCTCAGCCTCATTGAAGTCCACCGCCTGAGCCAGACGAGCCTCGACCTCCGCCAAAGTTGCCCTCTGTGACGACTCCTGCCGTGCTAATTCCTCACTTTGAGCCCTAAGCTGCTTAAGCCGCGCAGTCTCTTCAAGACGCATCTGTGTAGCCTTGGATAAGAGGAGATTTGCCTTCCGGATCATCTCTTTAGCCCTCTAAAAAGGCGCTGACATGCCAGTCTCGCGAAGATCACTCAAAGAAAGGACTATGCCCTTAACTCCGCATGCAGTTTAGCCCCGCTATGACCAAATTCTCAGTGAAAATAAACAAAAATCAGATGATCAGACGATGAACTTTCATTGATTCAAAAGCAAGGGTACATTGATATTACATCAAAGTTGTGTTTCATACAAACACATTCAGTTGCCCAACAAGATCATTTGAGGCATACAAGCGGTTTTATCTGCTCCCAGGCCAGACCAACGGGACAGGAAGGGCCTTCCTCCTGCATAAGGCTGTAATCAGTGGTGCCACAAGGACACGGTCATTTTCTCCACAAAATGGCAGGTCTTGCCAGGCCATTTTTTGTTGAAGCCTGGCAATAAAAACCTATCGCCGCCAACACGTCAGATCACCTATAATGGGAACTAGTTTTGATGCCACGGATCTGACGGGTGTGAGGCCCACTCCCCTGAAGTGGATCGTCTCCGACGAAGGCCACCAAAGTTGAAAGTCGGCAACGATGTCAGTGATCTCACTGATCACCTCCGACGAAGCGGCGACCAGCCTCACCTCAGAACGAATCATCTCGGATAAAAGGCTGCCAACAGCCCCTGGGACGCGCATTCGCTGCCCCGAATTGTTCCTCCTGCTTAGAAGTAAAGCTTCAACCGGGAAGCATAAGGCAATTTTATGACTTCTTCCATCAAGTTACCAGACTGGCAAGCATAGCTCGCTGCAAGGCAAATTGGAGCAAGTTAGCAGTCAAGCACAGAAAAAGCTGCAAAACATTAAGTCAGATTCTTGGGCGGCAAAGCAATCCGACTTCAGCAGAGGACAAGCCTCGCCTGCACGGCAACCATGGGCTGGTTCAACAAACGCCAAGTCCTAGCCTTGCCTATACGGCAAAGTCAGACTGATCTTGTGAAGAACAGTCTCAACCTCACCAATATGGCAAGACTGGCTCAACTATTGAAAAGCCAAGTCCCAAGTCCTGCCTGCGCAGCGGACTTAACAAGCAACGACCTTTCACTGATCAAGCCAAGATGATAGCTTCACAGAAAGCTATGAGGAGATCCTTCTCTGCAGCAGCCAATTGCAAGATGAAGAACAAGGGAATCCCTAAAGCGAGCTGCCAAAGCTAAATCAAAGGAGATGAGTTCCCTAAAAGCAGTGAAGTCTTCGAATGATCAAGGCTTACTGGTCCTTGGCCGGTTAGACAACCAGAGTGGGTTTTCCCACTAATTCAGAGATCTGAGTATCTCTCACAACCAAGAGAAGAGAAGAAGAAAGGCAAGGCATTTCTCTTCAGAGGACCTCAAGTGTCCTATTTATAGGCCCCATGGCCTGAGCACTCTCACCTCAAGCGTGGAAGCACGAGCGCATTCAAGGCATTTATTGCGCCCTGATCGAAGGGACGGTTTTCCCTTGGAACCGTGCAAAGGGAGAAAACGTCTCCCTCATAAAAGGCACTTATGACGCCTTGAATAAAGGGAATATCCTCTCTTGGAAACGTGCAAATCGGAGAACATCTCTCTCGATTGGCGCAAAGAAGGAATGATCCTCCTCGTAACCGCCCCACGGCAGTTGGCTTTGAAAAGGCAACAGGAGTTCCAAAGCGAACTTATTTCTTGGAAGCCCAGGCGCGGAACTACCCCGACGCGAAGCTACTCGCGAACCAATGCAATTCTTCGGCGAATTCATCCCAAAGCAGGATTGAAGGCGAAGCTGAACTCAACCATCATGGCGACGTTCATACTCCACACCACCATCACAGCGGTTCAAAGTATTTCGAAGTCTGGGCTATTGCAGACTTTCGAAAACTTTGAAGGGGGTCTTGTTGACACTTAAAAAAACAAGATTCTCATTGGTCCGAACGATGTCTAAACTTGTTGACATTTACAAAAGACAAGGGACAGACGAGCTGAAGACCAGTTTTCACCCACCTCCAAGGGACAAGGGAGCGGTTTGGACTCCACTGATCCAGCAAGCAGAACAGTGAACCCGGATTGTTTCTAAACAGACCTCAGCAGGTCTAAGATGCTAGCATTTAGCATTACATTAGCCCAAGGAGATAGCCTCGATTGAGAGGCTAGCATCATCCAACTTCGCCAGGAAGCTAACTGATAACTTCGCCGAAAACCCTCTTTTCGGACTTCGCTAAGGATTGCCTCTAGCTCCGCTATGAGCTTCAAAGCGGGCAGCTCCGCTATCAGCCTGCTATGGTCAACCTTTGACCAATCAAATCTCCTGACAAGATCGGATTCAATCTAATCAAATCCAACCGGGATTCAAATATGGCAGGTGATTGCCGCAATCTCTTGGCTCTCTTAAAACGAGTAAGAGGATCAAGGAGAATCTCCCAACGATATGGAAAGGATCAAAACAAATCAGAAAGATCAACCGACCTGCCAATTCTAGCTCCGCAGGAGCTATCCTAGCCTCGCAGCAAGGCTACTTTCTAGATTTAAACAAGATTCGGTTCAATCTGTTTCCATATCTTCAAGGGGACGATTATACCCTTGCTCTCTCTATAAATAGCCCGCCAGGGGTACAAGGAGAAAAAAGACACAGACACACAGACACACGGAGGAATCAAGGAAGACGCACGCATACGGGAGGACTCCACAAGCAGAGGCTTCTTCACAAGGCACCGCGCGTTCTCAAATTCAGAGACCTTTTAGAGAATTGCTTTCTCTAATCAGGGTGTTGATACCCTAACGTCGTCCTTCTTCTCAAGGAATCTCCGGAACCAGGCGAGAAGGAATTCCTTATTGAAGGCGATTTTGAGAAGCAGCAAGAGGGTTCTACCAACCTTCTGTTCTCTGATTCCCCGAACCAGGCGAGAAGGGAATCTCATCGCTCGCATCGTCAAAGGGACAAGTGGTCGCGCGGCACATTTTCCCAGACTCCTATCGGCACATTTTCCCAGAATCTCTGAGGAGATCTACTTGTAATCTTTTGAGAATACTTGTAATTTAGCTCCTCAAACTTTTATTTGTAAGTTTTCCCCCTTTGCAAACATAATGGAAAACATAGTTGTATTTGAGTGAGAAGGATTCGTACAATAATCCTTTCAGAACTACATAAGTCTCTCTCTCACTCTCAGAGAGAGAGAGAGATAGATAGAGAGAGAGAAGAAAGAGAGAGACTTGTGTCCTTCCAAAAGGATTTGGGCCCGAATCCTTCCAACTTAAATATAACCCTCTATTATTCGAATATAAGATCCACTCCGTTGAAGTTGTTCTATATTATTTTAAGTATCTATAAACTAAAAATCAAGTATTTTTGAATTCTTTTTGCCCATCTATTAAGCGGCGCAAAATGGACAGCTGAAAGTAGTGAGTTATTAGATATATGTCTTTAGACACACAAATTCTCGATCCGGCTATTTTATTATGATCTAAACATTTAAAAACCCCAACAAACTAATTTTTTTTAGGTTTCAAATGTTCTACACTGTTAAACTAACCAACTCATTATTTAGGCCATCTGTTTTCCTCCTATTTGATGCATGAGCAAAAAGTATTCAAAACACTTAATTTTGGTTTATAGATACTTGAAATAATATAGATCAACTTCAACAGAGTGGATTTTGTATTCGAGAGAGAGAGAGAGAGACTTGTGTCCTTCCAAAAGGATTTGAGGCCGAATCCTTCCAACTCAACTACCAACATCTGACATTCGAATATAAGATCCACTTCATTGAAGTTGATCTATATTATTTCAAGTATCTATAATTTAAAAATCAATTATTTTGAATACTTTTTGCCTATACATCAAGTAGGAAAAAAAGGACAGCCTAAATAGTGAGTTGGTTAGTTTAACGGTGTAGAACATTTGAAAGCTAGCAAAATTGGTTTGTAGGGTTTTTAAATGTTTAGATCATAATCAAATGGCCGGATCGAGAATTTGTATGTCTAAAGACATACATCTAACCAACTTACTACTTTTGGCTGTCTATTTTGCGCCACTTGATAAATGGCAAAAGGTATTCAAAACACTTAATTTTAGTTTATAGATACTTGAAATAATTTAGATCAACTTTAACGAAGTGAATCTTATATTCGAATATCAGAGGGTTGTATTTAATTTGGAAGTGTTCGGACTCAGATCATTTCGGAAGGACACAAGTCTACACACACACACACATATGGGTAAAGTGTTTATAGTAGATCTCCTTAGATTACAACTTAAGGAGGAGGCTTAAAACTCTAACATTCTGATTTTTTTCTATGTTCTGATCGCACATTATAATCTTCATGTTATAAGATATACACATATAAAAAATCAAATAATTTAAATTTCGTTTACTTATTGATCTAATCGTTCCATTTTGTTTTACTTTTAAAAACTGTTAATACTTGAACCCAAAGAAAATAGAGTAAACGAACCCAAAATCATTTGATTTTTTATATGTGTATATCTTAGAACATGAAGTTGATATTGTGCGGTCGGACCATGAATTTTTTTGGGATGTTAGAGTTTTTAAGCCTCCTCCTTAGATTGTAATCTAAGGAGACCTAGTTTAAATATTAGGCTCGAATCCTTCCCACTCAAACTCAATCCCACAACATTTAAATACAAGATCCACTCCATTAAAGTTGAACTACATTATTTAAAGTTAACTAAAAATAAAAAATCAAGTGTTTTGAATACTTTTTGCATATCCATCTAGTAGACGCAAAATAAATGACCAAAATAGTGAGTTTGCTAGTCTAACGGTGTATAATATTTGAAATCTAATAAAAATTGATGTGTGGGGTTTTTTAAATGTTTAGATCATGATTAAATGGTCGGATCGAGAATTTATATGTCTGAAGACATAGATCTAAGTAAAATGTTATTTTCGACCGTTCATTTTGCTCCTACTTGATTGATGGGCAAAAAGTATTCAAAACACTTGATTTTTTGTTTTCAAATCGAGATAGTAAGTTCCTGGTATTTTTTGGACTACTTTGTGGCAGAGATTTGATACAACATTGAAGTACAGTAACACGACACATCCTCAAACTGACAGACAAATGAAAGTTTTAACCACATCTTAGGGAATTGCTATGAATCATATATGAAGACAAATTAAGACCGTGTGATCAAGCTTTGCCCCAAGCAGAGTTTGCATACAACAACACAGTTCACGGTCAACGGGTATGTCACCTTATGCAATTGTTTATAGGAGAGTACCTCATCATCCTCTAGATTTAGCTAAGTTACCAATTTGGGAGAAGTTTAGTAATGCGGCCAATGCCATAGCCGAACAAGTTTTAGATATACAGAAAAGGTTCAATTGAAGTTGGAGAAATCTAATGCAAAGTATAAAGTGACAGCTGACAAGAAGAGGCGAAAAAACTCTTTGAGGAGGGAGATATAGTGATGATGTGCTTGAGGAGAGAAAGAATTTCAGTTAAAGCATACAATAAGTTGAAGCCAAAGAAATATGGATCATTCAAGATTGTGAAGAAGATTATTAGTAACGCCTATATTGTGGATCTTCCGAGCGATATGGTGATGTCCAAGATATTCAATATGGCGGATCTTTATGAATATCACCCTATTGAGCAGCTATATCCAGATTTTAACTCGAGGATGAGTTCTTTTGAAGAGGGAGATATTGATGTAGGAGATCAATGCAAAGGCAGACCAAGACAGCAGAGAGAAAAGAAAGCCGGGCTCAGTTTTCGGTCTACCAAGCGGTTGACCGACCTGCGCAATTTTTGCCCTCAGTCGACTGACGGTCGACCGAGTGTTTTCTCGAGAGTTGGGGTTTTACATTCGATCGACCGATCAACTTGCACCGATCGACTGACCCAGGCATGACTTAACTAGCGGTCGACCGGTCCTTGTCATCAGTCGGCTGACCCGCGTGTATCAGCGTGTTCGATTCTGAATAGCATTTAGTTTTCAATTCTGATTTGAATTTCAATTAGTTCATTTTATATTTGATTAGATATCCTAGATAGATTAGTATTCTTCTTTTATTTCCTATATAAGGTCATATATCTTTGTTTTTGTATTCAACTTTGATCATCAATAAAAAAAAAGTTTTTTCTTTTCAATTGCTCGTGGATTTGGGTTATTCACCCTTTACTTGTGGATTCGAGAGTTCTATCCTATCTGAAGATATCCTTAGGGTTCGTTGGCTCTAGAACGAAATCTAAGCTGCAGTGTTCGTTTCTTTGTATGTGTTACCTTTAATCTTCTTTACTTCAATCTTCTTTACTTCATTCGCTTCTTTTATCTGCGTCACCTATCTTTATCTTCTTTACTTCATTATTCAATCACTTCTCCTAAGTTCTTGTTAACTATACCTGAAACATTTTAGTAAGCTTGTATTTTATTCAGATTCAATTTAGAAAAAGAGAAATAAGAGGGCATAACATTTTATTCTTCTTATACTCGTCAAACACCTTGAATATTGCTTGAATTAATTAAGCCACTTATGCCCAAAATATTATGTAAGAAATTTCAAATAAAACTAGGAACTGTTTAACTATTTTTTCTTCACTACTTCTAAAATTCTCTTACTACTAAAAGATGAAACTAAAGCACTAAGACTTCATTAGACCTATTTAATGTTGAGTCTAATAGACACAAAGTATTGTCTAAAAAGATGATTATAAACTTATCCAATCCTCCGAATACGAGATAAGTAAGAGTTTAACTTCTTGCAGACACACATTCCTAACTAGAGTTGTCACAAAACCTAGAAATATAAATACAACAACTAAGCCATTTTTCCCAAGTATTTGGGGTAGGCTACATGAACTAAAAGAGAATTACGCCGGATCGAGCACATGGATCAGTTTTTCTCCACTCATTCCTATCGAGCAATATGCCTTCATTAAAACCTTTAGCCTCTATATCTTGTTGTATCACCTCCATTTATGTTTTCTTCGGTCTCCCTTTGCTCTTTTAACTTGCCCTAATTTATACGCTCTACTTGTCAGACTGGCGCATCTGTAGGTCTACGTCGCACATGACCAAACCATCGTAGGCAGTTTTCTCTCATCTTCTCTTTTATAGGGGCTGTGCCTATCTTATTACGAATATCCTCATTTCTCACCTTATCTTTTCTCGTGTTACCACATATCCAACGGAGCATGCATATCTCTGCTACGCTCATCTTCTAGGCATGATGTCTCTTTATAACCCAATATCTGTGACATATAACAAAGCTAGCCTAATAGCAGTCTGATAAAATTTTTCCTTTAGCCATAAAGGAATGTTACGATCACATAAAACTCCTGTTGTGCTCCTCTATTTTAACCAGTCGGCTTGGATCCTATGGTTGACATCACTATCGATCTCCTTATTCTTTTGGATAATAGAACCCAAGTACTTAAAATGACTGCTCATCGGTATTTCTTGTCCATCTAGTCTCACAATACTATAATCTCGGATTCCCTGTTTACTGAATTTACACTCCATATACTCTGTTTTAGCCCTACTTAATATAAAACCTCGAGATTCTAAAGTTTGCCTCCATAACTCCAATTTGGTATTTACCCTAGCTCTCGTCTCATCGACTAGGACAATATCATCAGCAAATAGCATACACCACAGTATCTTATCCTGAATAGTTTTAGTAAGCTTATCCATCATTATGACAAATAAGAATAGACTCAATGCAGATTCTTGATGCAATCCAATTGTGATAGAAAAATCGCTTGTTATGCCTCCACAAGTTCTGACATCTGCCACTACTCCATCGTACATGTCCTTGATTATATCAATATATTTGATGGAAACTCCCTTCTTCATCAATATCCACCATAATACCTCTCTTGACACCTTATCATAAGATTTTTCTAAATCAATAAAGACCATAAGCAAGTTTCTCCTTCTTTCTCGAAATCGCTCTATAAGCTGACTAAGTAAATGAATAGCCTCTGTCGTCGATCGCCCGGGCATGAACCCAAACTAGTTCTCTGATATTTTATAATTTTGCCTTCACCTGTGTTGAATTATCCTGTACCAAAGCTTCATAGTGTGACATATGAGTTTTATTCTACGGTAGTTTGAACAACTCTGGATATCACCCTTTTCTTATAGAGAAGTACTAAGGTACTCTTCCTTCACTTATTTGACATATTTTTAGTTATCCATATCTTGTTAAAGAGGTTTGTCAGTCATCTCACGCCCATCTCTCCTAAGCATCTTCATACCAATAGAAATTCCATCCTGACCAACAGCTTTCCTTAACTCCATCCTCTTCAAGGCCTCTTTATCTTCAGATTCTCTAATTCTGCGCATATAATTACGGTCCATATCCTGACACTGAATGGTAAGGCCACCCAAATCTTGAGTAGAACTACCATTAAATAATCTGTCAAAATACTCTCTCCATCTTTCTTTGATTTCTTCATCTCGAACTAAAATCCTCTGATCCTCATCTTTGACACACCTCACAGTGTATAACTCTCTAGTTTTTCTCTCCTTTATTCAAGCAATCCTATGTATATCCTATTCAGCTCTTTGGTGTCCAACTTCTCATACACTTCTTTGTAAACTTTAGCTCTTGTATTCTGAACGGCTTTCTTAGCCTCCTTCTTGGCTAGCTTATACCTCTCAAAACTCACTTCATCACAATTTTTCTTCAAATATCTATAAGAGTGTCGTTTGATCTTAATGGCAGCTTTTACCTCTTCATTCTACCATGATGTGTCCTTACATAGTGGAGCACCACCCCATGACTCACCAAGTACATCTTTTGCTACTCTTTTAATGCAGCTAGCCATTTTGTTCCATGTTATATTGGGATCATCTTGGGCTTTCCAATCTGCTTCATATACCACTCGATCTACAAAGACTCCTTGGTTATCTTCTTTTAGTCGCCACCACTTAATCTTAGGATATAACTTACGTTTAATTTTTTTAATCTCCTTCTAATCCGAACATTTAAAACTAAGAGTCTATGTTGGGTTATTACACTCTCACTCGGTACTACCTTACAATCGAAGCAAGTACCTCTATCTATACTCCTAATTAAAAAGAAATCTATTTGGCTCGCACTTGATCCACTTCTAAAAGTGATCAAGTGAGACTCTCTCTTCCCAAATCAAGTATTCGCTAAGATTAAATTATAGGACAAAGAAAAATCTAGAATCAAGTTGCCTGGTTCATTTTTTTCCCAAAATCAAATCCTTCATGTACACTATCAAATCCATAACGACTAGTTCCTACATGCCCATTAAAATCACCGCCTATGAAAAATTTTCTCTAATGGGTATCCCTTGCACTATCTCATCTAAATCCTCCCAAAATTGACGCTTATTAGACACATCAAGTCCTACTTGTGGTGCATAGACATTAATAACATTAAAAATCTCTCTACCTAAAATAAGTGTAATTAGTAAAATCCCATCACCCTTCCTTCTAACCTCTACTATATTCTTAAGTAATTGTTTATCTATGATCACAACCACCCCATTACGATTTCTTTTTCTACTAGTATACTAAAGTTTATAACCCCAAAGCTTTATAATTCTAACTTTTCACCTACCTACTCAGTCTCTTGCACATATAAAATATTAACATTCTTTCTAAGCATAGCATCAACTAACTCTGCTAATCTACCTGTAAGAGAACCTATGTTCCATGATGCTAACTTAATATTATATTCATGAGCTAACTTTTCTCCCTCACCCGCTCAAAAAAGTATGGGAACCCGCACTCATTTGACACCTCATTCAGGCGCCGATGTGGCGCGTCACTTCTGGACGACAACCTAGCAACCCTTACTCACTTTTCACTACACCCGGGCTCCGATGTAGCGCGTCGTCATTAGGGAACGCCCCAAAAAACCTAGAAATGTAAATAGCATCTCATAATTGAAACATTGCAAATTAGACGAATCTAATTTCCAATTTCGCACCAGGTTTTGCAATGGGCTAGAGGCTCAGGGCTCAAATCTCGCTTGCACCAAGCTATTGTCTGTTTCACAACTTTATAGTATACTAGAGCGTTAGTTTTGCTCCTGAGATAATATTCCATGCTAACATTTCTATTTCCAACGTGAATGTTTGGATTGTCTTGCAACAGCCGACCAATATGGATCCAA
Organism: Agave tequilana; assembly: GCA_038442645.1. Lineage (NCBI taxonomy): Eukaryota > Viridiplantae > Streptophyta > Magnoliopsida > Asparagales > Asparagaceae > Agave > Agave tequilana. The sequence goes on from JAVJIF010016361.1 coordinate 97,831, forward strand.
ATCTGCATCTTTGCATCTACCCCAATCCCCGAAGAGTTTTTCTTCTTTCAATCTAATATTTATAAGATTACAAGCTTAATCTTATAATTAATTGTGACAGGTTGATGATCCTGACACAGGACTCTAAAGTCCACGGTTCATTAATATTTTAATATTAGCATTGCAATATTCAACATAAACTGAGTACAAACTAATACTCAGATCTGTGAAATATTATAGAAAGGACAGAGAATAGAACTAAGTTTATCTTTCAGATCAGATTAGTAGGTCAGTTCTGAACTAAGTTTTTCTTTACTCAAAAAACAAAAAAAAACAACTTCTGAAATCACAATCGTTATTCATTTTGTCGATAAATACATGACTTTCTTTTGACAGAGTTTTTAAAAAAAAATTATATTGATAATGTTAGGTGAAAATTTAAGGATTTTAAATTCAAATGCTAGCTAGTGGGAGAGAATTTTGAGCTATAGTTTGAGAGTTAGCGGGAAAGGATTTTAGAATATAGAGTTTTTTTGTCAGGAATTAAAGTAAAAAGTGACATAATGTAGCATTCTGGCCTCAAATCACAGTAAAAATTTTGAAATGCTTGAAATAAAGTAGTAGAATCCGTGATTGATTATCGCGCTATGTTCGCGTACATTGTTTCTGTGAGACGTGTATTGCACGCATACTCAGTCAACGGTTTCAGACTTGGCATGTGATGTGCATGGCTCTTCAAGGGAGAAAAAATAATAATTCGCCGTTGCCGGGGATCGAACCCGGGTCACCCGCGTGACAGGCGGGAATACTCACCACTATACTACAACGACCTTGTTGTGAGCAACTAAATATATTTTAATCCTCGTCAACCTTACCCGATTGTCCAATCCCCATCAATTCTCGAACCGATCCAAAGCCAGTACTGAATATTAATGTATAGGATATGGATATATAAAAATATGAAACTAACCATACTCGTATGGGTCGTAAAAGGCGTATTACACAATGACTAAAAAATTTACCCTATTATTGTTCCGAACTAGATTTGAATATTCATGGGTAGAGAATGGATATAGAAAATCCGGAACGTGTCCAACCCAAACCCAGCCTTCCTGCTCCTTCATGCCACTTGAAGTAAACAATATGTGCGTGTTTAAGCAGAGGTTGCAAGCTAAACTTGTACCTATGATTTCAAACAATCAGCCTTGATACTCCAAGGTGTATGTATATTTCATGGGTAGAATTACAATACACATAGGTATAACTAAAGTTATGCACAATTTTTTTCACCATACAAAAATATTTTTAAACACCTTATGAGGATCACTCACCTTAATTTTGTTTGTATGTCACCAAGCAAAATTTTTTGTGGTTAAAATAGTGTGCGTAACTCAAGTTAGCTACACCTATATGTACTGAAACTCTACCCATATTTCATACTATAGACTTGTTATATGTGTTTGTTCTCATTTGTATTAGACACCATTTTTGTCACTCTGTGTCACCCCGGAAGAACATTTCATCAAACTCTTCAAAGATTGGGGAAGGGGAGAGAGTTCAAGAGGACCTGTCTTGGATTCCGAATTAAACGCAGTTCTTCTATTGTTCTCTAACCAAGGACCTTCTGTAATTCAACCTACCGCTTTACCATTGAGTCAGGCCAGTTGAAAACTTCATTGGGAATTTTTCTTTGATCAAACTAAGTCTCAATATTATTAACAATCTGTCTTGATTAACATCTCCAAGTTTATGAGTTACAGGCAAATTAGTGACAATTATATCAAGACAAAATGCTCGTATATCCCACATATATCAGAGGTTAACTGTCTACAGATTTCCCTTATAAGCGTAACTAGATACTGATGTGCCCTGAATCTGATACATGGAAACAAGTAGACCTCCAAGTCTGCTCATGATTGAACCTGGACGACAAATGAAGCCAACATTCAAAGATTGCAGCAGCCTGTTCATCCGAGGAATGATTTTCTCATGGAAATTGCAGACCAGAACAGCAAGGTCCAGGGGCTTCATCTGTTAATTAAACATTCCATACAGAGACTTTAGGATTCTACCAGCATCGTCATTATTAATTCATTTGATCGTCTGATGCTAGGGAAAAGACCAGTGAGAATCCACCACCAAGATTTGATATCAGGAAAGAAGAAAAGCCGACAAAATTAATAGATGGAAAGAAACTACAACAAGACCAACTCTGTGCCTCCAGATTTGATCTGAGATTTCATCAGAGAAGTTTCCCAACTGAATCCAATAAAGATTACGTATGAGAGTGGCAGCAAATTAGCTCCAGAAGCCATGTGAAAGATTTTGTGTGCACATTTATAGTGGCAAGGACACATCCGTTGAAGAAGGAAAAATGAAATAAGATGCAAAAAGCGACCTGAACTGTGGTAATCCTCGACCCATGATCACCAGTTTTGAGCTCAGCTAAACATCACTTGGCTTTTGGTTGGAAGATGTGTGAGGAAAACCTCTCAGGCCAGCTACATATGTAGAGGACCAGAATAATCCTTCTCATTATCGACCTTGAAATCTGCAAGAGATGCAAAAAAATTATGTAGAAAACAATCAGTGTGCAGAAGGAAGTGAAAGCAGTACAATTTTAAGTTCAATAAGATTTGAATCTTCTCCAAACAGAAACCAGGTGATTATAGTTGCCTTAATTGTTGGATGGACTATCTTTGCAAGCTGCATGCAAGTAGCTACCTTTCAAAACGCAAACGTGGTGAACCCATCATGTAGCCTGTAGGGCCATCACTGCTTACTCTTTTCGACAAAGTATTTTACATCTTGAAAACGAAGTGGTTCATTTCCCCAGGAAGTCCATCCCCTACCAGTTCTCTAGCAAAAAGTTCAAAGCACTTTGCAGGTCTTGGGCCAGGTATATGATCCCTTAGTAATTCTTGAGAAGGTTAAGGACATGCAGTGATATTCTATGATATGGATGAAATATTATGATTAGGCGGGCGTACAAAAAATGTGGGAAAATAAACACAGAATTTATTCAATTAAACGATGGAATTTGATAAAATTTTCAGATATAGAATTTTAACAAGAAAAACTATGGCATTACCAAAAGATTAATGTAATAGTTGTTGCAGATTTATGGAAGTGTTTTGCACTCTAGATAATCCAATAGAGTGACACAGAGAACGATGAGTGATTTCCAAGTGAATTCAGAAAGTGATTCAGTTATATTCTGTATTTGGTTATATATTCTATAACAGTTTAAGCATGGATACTTTCCAACGGAGGCTTCCTCGAATAAGCACCAGGAATGCTTATGAAGACACGATTCTTTTGCAAATATGTAAATGCTGGTGGGCTTTCATAACCAACATCCTGGGGGCAAAATATACATACAAAGATTAGAAAAAAGTAAAGTTGCTGGAAATGTAAGCTTGCAACAGAAACCTTATTGCACCCAAAAGAAAAGCTCCAATCTGGAATCAACATCAAGAATGCAGATGCCACAAAGCTCACCTTCGTATTGACATATCCAACAAGAAGACTTTCATATGGTCTGTGATGAAATAAGTCCAATTCACCAATGAGGGACCCATCTGGTTTAACCTGTTGTATGTTTAGATATAAATCAATCTTTCAGATTATCCTTATCTGGAAGTATGGTTTAGAATGTTACATAAAAACTGTACAAAGAGCTTCTGCATGTCAATAAAGCTTGGGACATAAAACTAGTATGAGACTGTCTCGTGTCTGTTACATGTTTACCTTCAGCCAATATAAGACTGTAACATGAGTCACTCCCCAAGCAGGAAACAGCTCTTTCTCAACAAACATGTGCAGCTTCTCCCTGTTAGTCATCCATAAAGCCACCAGGGCTCCTTCTTTATGGGCGAGTTCTTTAACAGGAAGGTACAGAAAATAACGGTTAGGCAAAGTAGGGTACCTACAATCAAAATGTTCACATCTGAAGATCATTTGTCAGGAACTGGTTGTGTAATAGCTTCTGCATAGTGATGGCATCAAGCAACTAAAAGCAGTCTTCATACAATTACTGAGGATAGCGTGAAACAAGTGTGGACAAGGTCAAGAGAGTGTATGCCACACCTACTCTTTCAAGAATAAACCATAAAAATAAAAAACAGATAAATAAAATAAAAATAAAATCATGAAATCATGAAATAGAAAAGGTAATATTAATATTGCATTTATTAATGGCTGTAATCGTCTGGGTAATTATTTGTGGTTAGGGTGAAAATTAAGCAAATTTCTTTCATTTAAAAGGACGTACTTAATCAACAAAGATGTTTAATGCAGACAGGATGAAAATATTCAAACAAAGATGTTCTCCAATAACCTCTCATTAATTCCCATGCATCAATAATTTGACTCAATAGATCCTTGAGCATCATCTTCATCAAATCTTGTAAGTGTATCCCCTTCTCCTCTATATTGAAATTGGGAACTTAATAAATTTAATATGTTGCATTTAAAGAAAAAATAGGTCGGTAGATATCGGATTTTAATATATTTTATTGACCAGACTGTGCTCAAAATGAAGACACATTTCTGCACACGCAGCACACACACTGTTCAAAGTTATCTCCATGCCTCAAAACACACATGAAGGAAAAACCATGAGGTTTGCAAACCTTTCATCCATGAATCAAGTAGTTGAAAAATTAGTGGTCTGAAAATCACATGGGTAAATGGTGTGAAAAGTCACATGATTTTCATACATGTATATTTTAGTCCATGAAGATCATGGTAAACAGCTGAATATGGTTTAAGCCATGAAGATTATGATAAACAACTGAATATGTTTAAGGACATGAAGATCATGAAATGAAGGTAAGAGATTGGAGTTTTAGTGATGCACGCTAATGGAATTTTCCTCCCTCTCCTCCTCTCTTCGTGTGTGTACGTGTATTTATACATAAATACGGAAGAGGCAGCTCAAAGCATTCCCCCATGAATCAAGTGGTTGCAAAATGAATGATTTTTCATAATAAAATATATGTAATTAGACCCACAGTTAAACGTTGTGAAAGTCACATGATTTTTCATACATGTATGTTTTAGCCCAGGAAGATCATTATGAACAGCTGAATATGTTTTAGGTCATGAAGATCATAAAAGAAATTAGAGATGCATCATATAAGAAATTTCCTCCCTCCCTTCCTCTGCGTTTTTGAGGTTTGGAGATGCAACATAATGTGATTTGTGTGTGGAGATTAGAGTAGAGATGCACCATAATGAGAACTCTGCGTACGCGTGTGCGCGTGTGCCTATACACATACATATACAGAATATGTATAATGTATGTAACTGGAGCAACTAGGCTCCTGACTGGCAAGGGCTAGATGCAGTTGGATGCAGCTAATATATACAGGACATACTAAAAAAAACGATGAAGTGTGCTTCAACTAATATGTAAATGCAACCAAGAAGGAGCCACTATGTTAATTATTAAAAAAAAAATTCTAAATGACTGCATTCGATTAAGAATTGTGCCACATAATTATCTTGGCAATGCCAAAGTTATAATGTATACACATTTAAATTAAGGAAAATTATAAGCCAAGAAAAACTGCCAGCATATATGTCAGTCAATATTACTTGCTTTCTGATAAACACTTCCATTTTCCCATGGTGGGTCAATGACAATAAGGTTGAAGCCAAGATCTGGTTGAGCTGCAAGAAGGTTTATGTGAATCTGGCATTAGAAGGGAAATGCAAAACCTGGCTACATACTGTGGAATATATAAACATTTAGTACAAAATGAAAATTTAAGTAAAAACAGGTTTACTTTAAATCTTACTGAGTAGTACGTGAGTGAGATTCTGTATCTGGGTAATTACATGGAATGAGGTCACGAATTTGCCTCAAATCAGACTTTCCATGACATCGTATCAATGAGAGCAGCATAGAAGGAAGGGAAAAAAGGTAAGGCACTACAAATTAAAAGTAAATGCAACGACATGCATTATCCTATCTATTCAAGCAAAGCATTATAACTTAATTTTTTGTCCAGGGTAAGGTATGATAATAAACTATGGTAGAAAGACGAAGAGAAAATTTATGCTATATGAAACAATGAGGGTTCTCCACATGGAAGGTGACAGATTTAAAATTGAGGCTAAGGCATATTGTAATGTCTCAATTTTAGCCAAGTTTCCCTTAATAACTTGATTGATTAGAAAATTTGGAGACATTAATAAGGATTTAATTATGTTAATCTGTAAATACTAAAAGCTAGAGGGCTTATTTAAAATAATATTAACAACAAATTATATGCAAATAAAATTAAATAATGGCTAGTTATGAAAATTTGGAACTTAATTAAGGGTTCCGCAATTTTGTGAACTGCAGCGGCCACAAAAGAAAAGAAAAAGGAAACATAAATCATTCATGGGGGAGAATTGAGTTATTTGGCTCTTAAAGGATTGACGGGATGAATTGCTAGTTTTACGGATATGATGTGATCTCCCTCCATGAGTTCCCAGGTCCCACTCTCTTTAGCCTGTACTTAAATAAATCTCCTCAATAGTATGGACCTCTTTGTTCGACTGACTCTGACTACCCTAGTTCAAGTGTGTCTAACTGCATGCGGCACAAGCACATGTGCAATATATAAAATAAATAATCTCCTTTTTTTCTTATCATTCACGTTATTAAGGAAAAGTAGCTAAATTTGGGATATTACACATATCCTTGAAAAAGGTTTGCACATATAACGATTAGTTAGGAAAGCTAAGAACAGAAGTAATTGAATGTCCATACCATGTAGAAGCAGCTTCTGCTAGGTATGATGTACAGTCTGTTGAGAAACTCAGACTCGATATCATCCTTTATTTGATTACTGATTAAGTTAGAAAATATTGGAATAGCTTTTTTTCCACCATCATGGTACCACCATGAACCTAGTGAAACATAGAGTGAAAATTAAGTAAATAAATATTATAGTACGGATTCAAATTGATACGCGAGGCATTCATGTTTGACATAGATGTACAAAACAAAATTTTGCCCCAAGGCGATATGATGTGAATTTGAGTAACCTTAAGTTAATTGTCAAACACCCTATAATATAAAAAAAATTTAATCTTCCAAAGATGGTGAGTGATCTGCACTCTAGAACTAGTTCTATCTAAAAGGAAACCAAATACTATATTTGAACAACCAAATCAAAATAATAACTGCTTATCACAACTATTGTTTCAATGCTTTTGTCATTTCCAAAATTCATTTCAAATCAGAAGAAGTTAGAGAAAAAGAAATTTTAGTTCCTCTTTTATTGACCTTTCATTTAGACACACACACACACACACACACACACACACACACTTACACACATTTTGAAATCCCGTCGGGGTAACTGGGGCCCACAACGCGGACAACGAGAGTGACCTCCGACTAATCCCACGGGTCCCGTAGCCTCCACCCTGGGAGTTTCCCACCATGGAACAGGGTAAATCGTGAGCCGAAGCCCGGGGGTGAAATATGTCCACCAAGTGCCTGAACCCAAGCCACTTGGGGAGCAAACCCAATGACTTGCCACTAGGCCACTTGGTGACATATATATGTGTGTGTCCGCGGGGGTTGGTTGAGTGGCATGATCACTTGGGTTTCTCCCAAGTAGTCACGGGTTCGAAGCCTCCCCACGGCAGATTCAAGCAGTAAGGCGCTGAGTTTGCTCCCTAGCAACCGCTAAGTTCCAGAATATCCCAGAGTGCCCCACTCTACTACAGATAAATCTGTGTAGTGGTATCCAACCTCTAAACTTATCCCTTGGGTGTCCACAGGGCGAATCGAGTCAACGATTACTGGGGAGTAAACCCAGTGCCTTACCGCCCAAGCCGCCTAAGGGAGGCCTCGAGCCTGTGACCACTTGAGAGCAAACCAAGTGAACACGCCATTAGGACAACCACTGCAGACATGTATATGTATATATGTAAATACGTATATATGTATATATATACATAATATATAAACTTGTGTCATTCCGGAAGAATTCGAGACCGAATCCTTCCCATTCAAATACAACCCTATGACATCTGAATACAAGATCCATTCCGTTGAAGTTGATCTACATTATTTCAAATAACTAAAAATCAAAAATCATGTATTTTGAATACTTTTTGCTCATCCATCAAGTAGGCGCAAAATGGACGGCCAAAAATAGTATATTGCTTAGACATATGTCTTTAGAAATACAAATTCTCGATCGACCATTTCATCATAATAAACACTTAAAAACTCACACTAATTTTTGTTAGATTTAAATATTCTACACCAGTAAACTAACCAATTCACTATTTCGACCGAACATTTTGCGTCTACTTGATGGATGGGTAAAAAGTATTTAAAATACATGATTTTTAGCTACTTGAAATAATGTAGATCAACTTCAATAGAGTAGATCTTGCATTCGGATGTTGCAGGGTTGTATTTGAGTGAGAAGAATTCGGTCTCGAATCCTTCCGGAATGACACAAGTCTATATATATATATATATATATATATATATATAATATATATATATATATATATATATATATATATATATATATATATATATATAGGAAAATATTCCGGTGAGCACTGGGCTCACCAAAGCTTCGTGCGAACTCCCAAACGCCCCAATGGATGATCTGAATTGTTCATCTTGATCTACACACTCTAATTAGGCTATCAATAAAAAATCACGTGATTCCGACACTTTTTACTCATGCATAAGTGATTACCAAAAACTGTTTTATTAGCCGTAAAATAAAGATGTCATTTGATGCATGGGTAAAAAGAGTTGGAATCACATGATTTTTAATTGATAGCTAATTAAAGTGTGTAAATCAAGATGAACGGTTCGGATCATTCATGTAGGGGTTTGGAGTTCGCATGAAGCGTTCGGTGAGCCCGATGCTCACCGGAATATTTCCATATACACACACACATATATATATGCTGACACATATTGCAACAAGAGAAGATGTTCATAAACATCATAACCATAAATACATATTTGAGCATTATGTACAAAAAAGAAGGAAAAGAAATCTTATTTAACGAGTTCTTTCTAGGCAAAAGCAGAATTTACTAATCAATCCTTTCACTCACCTTCAGGTTGAAACATACTGCGGACGCAACAAGGTCGGAAAGCTATGTAGCACAGATACTTCGTCAAAGGAGACGTACCCGGTCGGCTCTTTCAATACTTGAACACTTTGATACTTGACCGATACTACTCTAACTTATCCTAAAATTTGCAACATATCTTAGACATATCGAAACGTATCGAAGACGTATCCTTGACGTAACCAGGACTACAAAATTAAATAAAAAAAATCTAATTTTGAATGAAAAGTGAACGGCTTTATTACATGTAGATGCATTGCATATATATAACTTGTCTAGTTCCTCAATAAGGATCATTCACATAGTTATTGATTTATATGACTCGAAATATTCTAGAACATTTAAGATATTTTGTTCTTTTAATTGTTTACCCTTAGATTATTGTTTATAATTTATACATATAAGATGACATTTTTTATCCCATATCTATAGTTATGCATTATGTATTACATGTATATTATTTATATAGATATAAAAACACAAAAATATATAATATCTATCGTATCCATGTCATACCCGTGTGTTAAAAAATTCCCGTGTTCGCATCTACCCGTATCACATATCGTGTCCATGCTTCATAGTCAGAAAGATAGTCACACAAAAATGGAAGTACCACATGGTCTACTTCCAGGAATATAAACTCGTGTAACTAACAACTGAAATACTGGATCTTGGTGAATTTACTAAGAGATTAAATTGTTGCAAAAAAACAGATACATGTTCATAAAATCCTTCAATTAAAAATAGAATGAGCATCGCTATGTATATAATTTATTGTCAAGAAGCAAGAGTATAATTGATTTAACTGCATATGACAGGATATGAGTTGCTGTAGTAAAAATAACCTTCCCCTTCTTTTGTATCTCTCGAGTCCATACAAAGAGAAATCTCATAAAGGGATGAGTGTGAATGGCTAGCAAGTTCAATAAAATATGTTCTTCCTCTCTTTCATCACAAAATGAATCTTCATTGCCCTTCACCATATTAGGAATAAACCCAACAGATCCTCTGCTTGTAGCAATGCATAGTGTGCATTCACTAACAATGACCTAATTTCCTACAAAAAGAAAAAATAAAAATAACAGCAATAATACTACTAAATCATCGAATGAGAAACTGTGAGTAAAGACGAGCCCTTTACACATAAAAAGGGCAATTTATAATTCCATCAATTGCCCATCAAAATTTCGAGAAATTTCGAGTGAAATTCACCTTATGGCGTTGTTCAGCAGCGATTTCCCTCTCGTTCAGATCTCGAGAGGCTCTCCTCTTCCGTTTCCTCTTCTTCTTCTTCTTCGAGTTCGAGGAATCTTCAGCTTCTTCTTCTACTTCTTCGATCAATTGAGCTTCGCTCTTGGATTTGAAGGCGCGAGAGTAGTATGCGGAGGGAGAGAGGCTGAAACGGGGTGTAGGATCCGTTAAGGATCCGAACGGGATCCACGAAGACGACACTGGATCCATCGAGATGATAGACGCCGGAGTTCAAGAAGGAGGAGAGCTCTGAAGAGAGCTCGCCTCCTCCATTTTCTTCGATTGGGATTAGGGTTTAGGGGTATACTCGCAACGAGAACAACGGAAGGATGGAAGGACAACGGGTCGGATCGGTGGAGTCCGGTGAATTCGAATAGCAAACCTCATCCTATTAAGTATATAAGTTTAAAAATCTAGATGAAAGCACAGTCTAATTTGTTGAAAACTTTATTTATTCAACCTCGATAAATTGGAAGTTCAAAGAGAAAATGCATGTTAATAGTCCTTTTGGTTTAAATTTCATTTTTACCATAAAAGTTTTAATTATAAAATATATTATAATCTAACAATGTAATATTTCTTGATGAAAAATAATAACAATTATTATGTTTCCGAGTGTTAAGTGTGTATAATTTTTCAATTATAATTTTGTATACACTCATAATTGTAACACCCCCTTCCCGGATTACGTACTTAGATACGTATTCAGGTTTTTCGACCATATTTTCGATTTACTTTCCGTGTCGTTTTTATTTATGATTATTTATTCGATTATTTTGCATTGGATACGGATTCGTGGACTCGGAGTCAGTCCTAATCTGAACCGGGGAGCCGATCCTAGTGTATTGCTCAATTGATCTTTCCGATAGTCAGATTTGATGAATGCAGCTTCAAAAATCGTTTT
>JAVJIF010016362.1:0-109885 GCA_038442645.1 Agave tequilana
GCGATTGTCTTTTGCTCTTGCTCTCAATTTCACTTTACTTCAATTGCTATCTTTTACTCATTGTTTCTAATTTATGATATGCTTCCATTACTTTGTGATATATCTTGTGTGCACATCATCATTGCATATTATTCATTTCTTGATATATTGTCGATAATAACTCATACAACAAGATTGCAATACGCACCCCAACTCTTATTTAGAGGAATCACGAGGAAGGAGTTCAGAACCCTTCACGGGTATTCGGATCTTAGTCTTATTTTGAGTGATCGTTGCATCATTCATTCTAATTGTTTAAAAAGATTGTTAGATTAGCATTAACCTATTCACCCCTCTAGGTGTTTTTCAATTGGTATTCAGAGCATAGGTCTCTAGGCTCTTGGCTTAACAAACTTTAGAGAGTCCTCTATTTGCTAATCACTTCATTCATTTCTCATTCATCTCACTTAGTAAAATGGCCGATGGTATTAAGACCCCTCCTAAGTTTGATGGACTTAACTTTCCCATATGGAAGGTTAAGATGACCGTTTTCTTGCAATCTCTAGGAAGTCAAGTTGCAAAGGCCGTGACCAAACCCTTTAGTGCACCCCCCGGTGATGAATCCACTTGGTCCGAAAATTGAGATTAAGGAATTTGATGCCAATGCTAGGGCTCATTATGCACTACTTCAAGCCCTCAATGATGAAGACATTGCTAGAGTCATCCATTGCAAATCCGCATTTGAGATTTGGACACACTTGCTAGTGACATGAGGGGACTCACAAGTGAAGAGGGCTAAGATAGACCTTCTTCGGTCCCAATATGAAAACTTTTGCATGCAAGAAAATGAAACCATAGATGATATGGTTACAAGATTTACAAAGATCACTAATGGACTTTCTTCTCTAGGTGACGCTATTGACAACGACCAAAGAGTAAGAAAAGATCACCGGCTCTTCCTCTTTCATGAAAGTAAAAGCAACTACCTTAAAGGAACTCAATGACAAGGAGGAGATGGAGCTAATTGGTCTCATTGGGAACCTCAAAACCCATGAGATGGAGAGAAAAGCTAGGGAGGACATGGCTCCTTCTAAGAAGAAAACTATTGCCTTCAAAAGTCAATCCACACACTCCGACGAAGACGATGAAGAAGAAGATGACGAAGAGCTCTCACTTCTTGTGAAGAACGTCCGGAGGATGTACAACAAGGCTAAGTTTCAAGGAAGAAGGAGATGGCAAGGAGGCAAAGAAGAAAAAAAATTATTTGCTTCAATTGCCAAAGACGGGTCACATTGTTACGGAGTGCCCGGATAAAGTAAAGCCCTCCACATCAAAGAAGCCTTACAAGAAAAAAGCACTGAAGGCTACATGGGATTCCGAGAGTGAATCGAGAGGAAATTGACACCGCAAACATGTGCTTCATGGCAAATGAAAGCAAAGTAAGGTAACCCCTTCCACTTCTCTTAATGATGAACTTTTCATGGATGCATTAGGAGAAGCATTTGTAGAACTCTCACACAACTATGATTTTCTAAAAGAAAAAGTATTTAAAAATGAAAAAGGAAAATGAGTCTCTTAATCATCAAGTTTTTACTCTTGTTAAAGAAAAAGATGAATTACTTTCCACTCTTGTTTCCACCCAAAAAGATTTTGACAACTATAAGATTTCTTGTAAAGGTAAGTTTCCACAAGTTGATAAAATTGAAATTACCATGTTAAAAGAGAAAATTGATTCTTTAGGAGTAGTTTTGAAAAAAGTGTGAATTTGATAAAAATAGACTTGAGGCTATGTTTCCTAAGAAACAAGCCCCTAAGAAATAACCTCATGCTCACACTCATGCTCATACTCATGTTCATACTTCACAACCCTACATCATGCTAAACCTTCAAAACAGCTCACACTTCACACACACATCATGCTTCATATATGGTAAAATGTATTCATGTTCTTATTGTGGCCGTAAAGGACACTTAGCTAATTTTTGCTATGATAGACTATATGCATCTCGTTATAATACTTGGGTTCGAAACACATACTTTCAAGGACCCAAGAAAATTTGGGTACCAAAATCAATGAATTTGTTGAATGATATAGGTACCGTCCAAGGCCCAACGACGTAGAGGATTGTGGTATCTTGATAGTGGTTACTCAAGGCACATGACTTGGGATATCAACAACTTTGCAACCCTATCAAGATACCATGAAGGTGGCACCGTCACCTTCGAAGATGATGCCAAGGGAAATCATCGGTATTGATAATGTTAAACTTGGTACATCCCCTTTAATAGAAAATGTAGTTTTAGTTGATGGCCTCAAGCATAATCTCTTGAGTGTTAGTCAACTTTGTGATAAAGGTTTTGATGTTGTTTTTAATAATGTAGTTTGTAAGTTATTGATAGAATATCTAATACTTGTGTATTTTCCAGTTTTCATGAAAACAATGTTTATATGATTGATATGTCTAATATGTCTTGTAATATTACTTGTTTAAAAGCCCTCGATGATGACTCTTGGTTGTGGCATAGAAGATTAGGCCACATTTCTTTTGACCATATATCTAGTTTAAACACAAAGGAAATGGTGAAAGGTATTCCTTACTTGAATTTTGAAAAGGACCGGGTTTATGACGCATGTCAATTTGGAAACAAATCAAGTCTTCTTTCAAGTCAATCAAGGATATCATGACATCTCGTCCTTTGGAGTTGATCCATATGAATTTATTTGGTCCTACTCAAACCAAAAGTCTAAGTGGGAATCGGTTTGCATTTGTTTTGGTTGATGACTTTTCACGTTTTACTTGGTTTTCTTTCTTGAACACAAAACTAAGCCTTTTCACATTTTCAAGCCTTTAAGAAAAGAGTTGAAAAGGAAAAAGATACTTCAATTTTAAGAATAAGAAGTGATAGAGGAGGTGAGTTCATTAACCTACCTTTTACCACTTTTTGTGAAGAACAAGGAATTAAGCATGAACTATCTTGTCCTAGAACCTACAACAAAATGGAGTAGTTGAACGAAAAAATATAAACATTACAAGAGATGGCTAGGACAATGCTTAGTGAATATGGTCTACCACATTATTTGTGGGCGAGGCCATTAATACATCATGTTATATATCAAATCGTGTTTTCTTATGCAAAATACTTCAAAAACATCCTTTGAGATTTATTTTTCTAGAAAACCAAATGTCTCTTATTTTAAAGTTTTTGAATGCAAGTGCTTTGTTTTAAATACAAAAGATAATTTAGGTAAATTTGATGCTAGATCTTATGAGGCTATTTTTGTTGGTTATTCTAATACTAGTAAGGCTTATAGAATCTTCAATAAATCATCTTTGACTATTGAGGAATCTATTCATGTTAAGTTTGAAGAATCTAATTCGTTTGTTAAGAATGTTGTAGAAATAGATTCTGGATGAAGGCTTGGAGAAAGTTACCTTGGAGGACTCACCTACTATTGGAGGCATGCCAAAGGATGATGAAGGAAGTGAAGCTAAAGTAGAAGAGGCTCAAGGAAATGAAATTTCAACAATGAAGTAGAGCCTACAATAACTTCCAAAGGATTGGAGATACAACCCACATCATCCCAAGGACCTCGTTATAGGTGAAGTATCTAAAGGGGTAAACACTCGCTCTAAACTTTATGATTTTGTGGGCACTATGCATTTATTTCTCATGTTGAACCCAAGAACGTCCTCGAAGCCGAGGCCGATTCATATTGGTTGCTTGCCATGCAAGAGGAACTCAATCAATTTGAGCGCAACCAAGTTTGGCACCTTATTCCTAGGCCCACGATAGACCAATAATTGGTACTAAGTGGATCTTTAAGAACAAGTTGGATGAATCGGGTAACGTTGTTAGAAATAAAGCTAGCTTAGTTTCCCAAGGTTACACTCAAATCGAAGGAATCGATTTTGATGAAACCTTTGCACCCGTAGCACGGCTTGAAGCCATACGGATGACACTAGCATTTGCCTCATATAAAGATTTTAAATTATTTCAAATGGATGTAAAAGTGCTTTTCTAAATGGTTTTATTGAAGAGGAGGTTATGTTGAACAACCCCCCGGGTTTGTTGATCCTACACATCCGGATTTTGTGTTTAATTAGATAAAGCTCTTTATAGTTTAAAACAAGCCCCTAGGGCTGGTATGAAAGACTTTCTTCATTTTTAATTTCAAATGTTTTTAAGAAAGGTAAAATTGACACAACATTGTTTACAAAACATGTAGAAAATGATATTCTTATTGTACAAATTATGTAGATGATATTATTTTTTGTTCTACTAATGAATCTCTTTGCCAAGTGTTTGAGTCATGCATGAAGGACGAATTTGAAATGTCTATGATGGGGGAACTCAACTATTTCCTTGGACTCCAAATCAAGCAAAGGAAGGATGGGATCTTCATCAATCAAGCCAAGTACACAAAGGAACTAATCAAAAGGTTCGGGCTTGAAGGAGCTAAAGTGAGCAAAACTCCCATGGCAACAACCACAAAGCTTGATAAGGATGAACAAGGTAAAAGTGTAGACATTAAACTTTATCGTAGCATGATAGGTAGCTTGTTATATTTGACGGCTAGTAGGCCGGATATTATGTTTTCCGTTTGTCTTTGTGCTCGTTTTCAATCTGTCCTAAAGAGTCTCACATAATTGCGGTTAAACGCATAATTAGATACCTTAAGGGCACTATTAAAATGGGTTTGTGGCATCCGAAAACCGGTCAATTTTCAATGACAAGTTTTTCGGATGCCGACTATGCGGTTGTAGGGTAGATAGGAAGAGTACAAGTGGAACATGTCAATTTCTTGGTATTGTCTTGTATCTTGGTCTTCCAAAAAGCAAAATTCGGTAGCCCTTCAACCGCCGAGGCGGAGTATGTTGCAGCCGGAGCTTGTTGTGCACAAGTTCTTTGGATGAAACATACTCTCCTTGACTATGATTTGCATTTTGATCAAGTTAAAAATATTTTGTGATAATACTAGTACTATTCATATGACCAAGAATGCAAATCAACATAATAAAACTAAGTACATTGACATTAGATATCACTTTCTTAGGGATCTTATGAGAAAGGTGATATTGATATTGATTATGTTTCTACCGATTTTCAACTTGCCGATATTTTACAAAACCTCTAGACTATGCTAGATTTCATTTATTTGTGGTGAGTTGAATGTTTGTATTATAGATTCTTGAATGAAAGTTTTCTTATTTTGTTTACCCTTTTTGATGTATGACGAAAAGGGGGAGAAAAAGTTTAGTTTATTAGTTTAGTTTATTTTAACTATAGAGTTTTTAAGTTTTTATGCACTTTGGATTTTGTTTTGTGCATTGTATTTTATGCTTTATGTATATAGCCATTCATTTTATACATAGTCATCTTTTATACATAACATAATTTAAGGGGGAGCTTCCATGCTCCTTTCCCATGTTTAAAAATAACTATATGTTTTGTCATCATCAAAAAGGGGGAGATTGTTGGCCCAAGGTTACAATCACCTGTTTTAGTGTGTTTTGATGATTACAAAACATATATAGTTATTTGTACTAATCATGTTTGTTATTTTAGTGTTTTCAGGGTTCTAATGATTTGTGGAGCATTCTTCCCTAAAGAAGATGTTTTGACTCAAGTCACCTCAATTTGGCTCAAGTATCAATACAAGATCACATATGGAGAAGCCCACTTGAAGACCTTGTAGTCAATTAGAACCAATGTAAGAAATAGTTTGTAAAAGTTGAGGTTGTAGAATATCGGCTCTAGGATACACACACACATTTTCAAAATACAGTTTTTTAGTTTTGGTATTTGTTTTTAAGTTCATGCCTTGATTCTTATACATGATCCAAAATCCTTACAAATTCTATATCTTGTTTACACCATGTATAACTATCTTTTACAACATGATACTTAACTTCATATACCTACAAAATTATCTTCAAAAATTTTAAGTTCAAAATTTCTTCCCAGTTTTTCTGTTTCAGGCTAAACCGGCCGACCGGACCGGTCGACCGGATCTTGTATCCAGGACGTGCACGCTTGTGCATGTCTGTCGGCCGACCGTTCGGTCGATCGACTGAAAGCAGTTTTGCTCTCGGGTTTTCTGGGTCGACCGCCCGGTCGACTGCCTTCAGAAAACTGTGTTTCATTTTAGAGGCGGTCGACCGGGCGATCGACCCGAGCCCAACGGCTATTTGCCAGCAAGGCGGACGGCCGACCGGTCCGGTCGACCGCCAAGCCTGCTGCTGCCCAACGGCTCTTTCCTCTTTGATAAATTTCTGAAAATCTGTTTTGGTCTGTTTTGTGGCAGATTTTCTCTGAACTTTAGGGATTATTTTCTGATCAAATAAGCTTTATTTTAAAGTGTTTTAATCCCTTTCTCTCCCTATAAATAGAGGAGAATTGTCTCTTGCAAAATACCAAGAAAAATCCCTAGTTTACAAGTTTTCAAAAGAAAGAAAAAGTTTCAAAGCTCTCAATTCTCTCTTGCATTCTTGGCTATTGTTTTTCAGTTGTGTTTCTAGCAAGATCATTTTACAACTGAGTTTTTCTCACTACACTTCTAGAGCAAAAATTTCAAACCTCATTCTATAAGGAGTTATAAAAGAGAAGTGTTGTAAGAGTTTGTGATTACTATTGTGATCACTTGGTTGCTTGTTCTTTGTGTTCCTCTTGTGGAGACATCTCTTGGTAGAGATTTGTAAGTGGTAGAGTTCGGTACTCCGGTCTTCGGTAGACCTTTGTAAAGTCCTCGGTGGATAGTGGAAACCCTTTACGGAGGTGAAGGCGGGGAGTAGAGCGGTGGCTCGAACCTCGAAACAAATTCTTGTGTTTGCGATTGTCTTTTGCTCTTGCTCTCAATTTTGCTTTACTTTCAATTGCTATCTTTTACTCATTGTTTCTAATTGTGATATATCTTGTGTGCACATCATCATTGCATATTATTCATTTCTTGATATATTGTCGATAATAACTCATACAACAAGATTGCAATACGCACCTCCAACTCTTATTTAGAGAATCACGAGGAAGGAGTTCAGAACCTTCACCGGGTATTCGGCTCTTAGTCTTGTTTTGAGTGATCGTTGCATCATTCATTCATAATTGTTTAAAAAGATTGTTAGATTAGCATTTACACCTATTCACCCCCCCCTCTAGGTGTTTTTCACATACAAGATAGGAGGTTCATGCCAACCTCAAAATTAGAAACATAACACATGTCCACAAATAACACATGTCCATACAGAAAGCAAACTAATATCCAAATCCAAATACAGCATAGATAAACAACCAAGAAAACTAACACATAACACATGTCCAAAATAACATAGCCCAGAAATAACTCTCAGAAATCTCTCCCCCTTTTTGACATCATCAAAGGGGTCAATGTCTCCCAAAATCAGGGTCCTCCGGGAAAGTAGGTGGCGGAGCAGAAGGAGCAGGAGCCCAGGCGGCGAACGGAGGGCGGAAGGAGGAAGTGGCTGAGCACGTTCACTAGGAAGAGGAGCCGGCCAATCAAACCTGTTGTAGATGTCGCCGAGACAGGTATGCATATAGCGAATGGAGTCACAGATATGGCTGAGATCATTGTCCAAACGCTGCTCCAGCCGCTGATAGTGTGCGACCATTTCAGTGGAAAGCTGCTGGCGATGCTCGGTCATCTCAGTTGAAATCTGCTGATGGTGCTCGGTCATCTCAGCAAAAAGCTGCTGGTGGTGCTTCCGAAGCTGAGTAGATAAGGCTAGATAGGGGTCAAAGGGAGCAGAAAGAGCCAGAGGATCATCCAGAAATAGCAGGAAAGAAAGGCTGCGGCTGAGGAGCTGGATGACGCTCCCTAGGACGCATCCTCTTGAGGAGGGTGTTGTTGATGTCTACTGATGGTTCAATTGACCGTCAGAGGAAAGATCAAAATTTAGCTGCTTCAAAAGACGAGTGATGAGCATCCCAAAGGACAAGTGCCGTTTGGGATAAGGAGATGATCAGAAGTCATGTAGTTGATGATGAGTTTAGGTATGTTAATTCTAATGCCTTTCAGAAGGCAATAGATGACAAGAGGAGCAGAACCCCTAGCGTGACTATATTCTCCTGATTTTGACAAGAGGTTATAGAACACGATTTGGCTAGGACCTGGGCGGTGAGAGTATAATATTTCACCTCCTCATTCCTAAATAAAGCAGGGTTATCATCATCATGAAGCAGTGTAGATGCGGCGTGGGCAGACTCACCGTCAGGATACTTAAAATCATGCAGCTCGACGTTATAAATGTCTACCCCCTCACAGGAGAGGTGTAGGTGACGTGCAAATTGTTGAAGTGAGATATCTATATCTTTGCCCAAGACTCTGGATTTGATATGATTTTGTTTCAAATGTGAGATTTGAATAGAATATTGCACCAAAGCAGGATAGACAGGTTCTTTAATGGTGACAAAATTTTCTAAGGAGCTAGATGCTAGGATAGATGCAAGATTAAGGTGCTCAAAATCACTAAGCACCACAGTTCTACCTGAATTCACATTTTTAGTACCAATTATGGCATACCTATAGGATGCATTTTGAGACACAAAAGGGAGGATGAAGATTGGGGGTTTCCCCTTTTCAAGAACGAGATCTTTTAGACATAATGGTGGATAAGCAAGATAGGCACGAAATATAGCAAGATCTAACCAAATAAACTTGAAATTTTAAGGAAAAATAAGAGATTTAGAGAATATGAGATTATACCTTGAAAATATAGAGAAATACGGAAGAGAGAGAGAGAAGATCTGGAGCCAGAAACCAATTTTCTAAATTTTTGTGAAAGAAATTTGAGGTTGGGAGAGGTAGAGATGGGTTGGAATGGGTTTAGGGTTGAGAGAAGAGAGGAGGAAAGGAGTTGGAGGCGGTGGAAGGAAGAGATGAGGGAAAAATAGGGTTAGAGTTATTATATAGTCGGGTAAAAAAACAGTTTACCCGACTGCCAGTCGACCGGGCCGGTCGACCAGTGGAAACCGAGAGCAAACTCGGTTTCAGTTGGTCGACCGCGTCGGTCGACCGGCTACGGGCAGAAAACAAATTCTGTTCCAGGCTAGATCGGTCGACCGCGCCGGTTCGACCGGGCCTTATGCCAGGCCAGATCGGTCGACCAGGCCGGTCGACCGGTACAGCTGAAACCAGATAAAAAACTGTGTTGAGTTTTTTTTTTAAAAAAAAATTCTTTTTAAAACAAAGGATATATTATATAAAGTAACATTGAAAATCTTATTTGGCATGAAAAACTCAGTAGAAGGTTTTAATTTTTATTTTCCTTTATTTTTATCAACAATATATTTTTATTTATTAATTAAGCGATAAACATGAGATGTTGAAGCCGAATACCCCGTTAAGGGTTCTGAACTTCTCCTCGAAATTTCTCTAGATAAGAGTTGAGGCGCGCAATTGCCATCTCTATTTATTTGCTTAATTTGGTTAAATTTTTATTTGACAATATTCATATAAAACATTAAGTTAACAAAATCTTGATTTATGGACAAACAAAAACATGGCAAGTGATAGAAATCTAAACAAATTGAATACACAATCCAATCATAGTTAAGATACAAAATATGGATATGCAAGTTTACACATGTAGGCATATTATCACAAAGATGCAACTAGCAAATCCTATATATATTAAAAGAAATATTAGGTGGAGAAGTGACCAAACCATGGGTAATCTCCAAAAATGGGTGCCTCTTTGATAGCGATGCAAGCGACGATGTATATGTTGAGCCTTGATGCATCCACCACCCGGGCACCATCTCCCCTAAGTCTTGAAGGAGGACGATGCACCTGTATCAATTAAGTTCGGCGTGTCTTTTGGTACCCAAATCTTTTTGGGTCCTATAGAGTTAGTGTTTTCTCGAACCCAAACATTTTTATTTGACAAGTTTAGCTTAGCATAACAAAATTTAGCTAAATGGCCTTTGCGGCCACAATGTGCACATATATAAATTTTACCATACATAAATGCATGCTTGTGCGTGTGTGCATGTTTGTGTGTGTTAGATGCATGATGATGAGTATGTTTCCCTTGGGATTTTTCTTTAGGTAACATAGATGCAAATTTAGTCATGTCAAAAGCACATTTCTTTAAAGTTGTATCCAAGACTTCAATACGTTTTGGATCTCTAAAAATTCATTTTTATTGCAAGTAAAAATAGGGTTTTTTTCCTTTACAAGAGGTTTTGTATTTTTCAAAATCCTTTTTCATTTTCTCAAAAGAATTGATAATTCATTCTTCTCTTTTAAAACAAGCTCAAATTTATTCTTTAGGGAATCATTTTCCTTTTTCAATTTTTTATTTTGAGCAAGTGTATTTCATACCTACTTTGTAATTCTTCAAAAAAATGAGCAAGTTCATCCATGGTTAAGTCTTCATCATCTAAAGAGTTTTCTAGACATACCTTGGAAGCATCATCGCCATGTGCCATGAAGCACATGTGTGCGGTGTCGATCTCCTCTTCGGATTCGACTCTGAGTCATCCCACGTGGCTACCATTGCCTTTTTCTTCTTTGCCCGTTCTTGGAGGTAGTAGCTTGTAGAGAGGGGCAATCGGCAATTAGTGTCCCGTCTTCTTGCAATGAAAACATGGACCCGGTTCCTCTCTCTTTTTCAAATTTTCCTTGAGGTCTTCCTCTTCGGAAGTTACTTTGTCTACCTTTCTTATAGAACAATTTGCCCACCTTCCTTATGAGAATGGCAAAGTTTTCATCGTAGTCTTCCAATGAATCCTCTTCATCATAGGAGGATGGAGCCGCCTTGAAAGCAAGAGCTTTCTTCTTGGTGCCTCCCTTTCTTCTTTTACTTTCATCTCCATCCATGGGTTTTGAGATTGCCGATGAAGCCGGAGAAGTCCATCTCCTCCCTATCATTTAGCTCTTTGAGGGTGGCTGCCTTGACTTCCCAAGACTTGGGAAGAGCTCTAATGACCTTCCAGATCTTTTGGTCATTGTTGATGTTGTCACCTAAAGAAGATAAGGCGATAGTAATCTTGGTGAAACGAGTGAGCATATCATCTATGCCTTCATTATCAAGCATATAGAAATTCTCATATTGAGAACGAAGCAAGTCAATTTTAGATCTCTTGACTTGCGATGTCCCCTCATGAGTAATAATAAGCGCATTCCAAACTTCATAAGCAGATTTGCAATTTATGATGCGGGAAAGATCATCTTCATTTAATGCTTGAGTGAGTGCATATTGGGCTCTAACATTGGCCTCATAGTCCTTAGAGGTTTCTTCGGACCATGTTCTCTCATCAGTGAGAGGTTCAATAAATTCTTTGGTGATGGACTTGGCAACTCTAACTCCTAGGGATTTTAGGAATAGGTTCATTTGACCTTCCAAATGGGGAAGTTCAACCCATCAAATTTGGGTGGGGACTTGATGCTAGAAAAGTCAACTGATGCCATGAATACAAGTATAGTGTACAACAAATAATAAATGCAACAAATAGATATAGCCAATAATGAGGATCTCCCTAAGGTGGTTAAACCAAATGCTAAGGTTAGGCTCTGATACCAATTGAAATCACTTAAAGAGGGGGTGAATAGGTGATGGCTATACTAAGTAGAAAATAATGCGATTTAAAAACTAATTAACAATAAAAAACAACAATATTAAAACTTGCAAGGAAGTAAACAAATAATAGTGCAAGTAAAGGAGAGAGAGAGAGTTTAGAGATAAGTGGACAATCGCAAACACGAGAATATGTTTCGAGGTTCAAGTCACTGTTCTACGCCCCGCCTTCAACACGTTGAAGGATTTTCACTATGCTTGATCCCACCGGATCGTCAATACAAGTTCTCACTAGAACTCTTCGGACACACTTGTCCTCTCTCACGGTGCCGCAACACCGACTTAGAGCTCACTAGCTCGCTTGAGGCCGCAACCTCTACAACTTCTCAATATGAGAAAACAGTGATCAACACTTGACCACAAACAAATCTCACACGCACAATCCTATAACCAAGATGAGGAGATGAATCTTTAGGGATTGTGTGGTGCTAAAACAAGTAGAGAAGTGGAAGAGAAAGCTTCAAACTAAAACACAAAGGATTGAAGATTTGGCTCAAGAAAATTCTTTTTGCTAAAAGGCTTAACTTTGAGAAATTTTGATTTTACTCTTGTAAATGTTGTATTTTAGTTGTATAACACTCCCACTATTTATCGGGGATGAAAACAGGGTTAAACAAGCTAAATATTCGTTGGGAGAAGCCCCAATAAAAGACAAATAAAATATAGTCGTTGGAATCTGTCAGCAAACTCTGGCTGCTGTCGGCTGGCCGGTCGACCGCCAACGGTCGGATTTTTGACCGTTGGGAAAGTGGTCGACCGGGGCGGTCGACCGAAGTCCCAAACAGAGAGTGACCACTCTCTGTCGGTCGACCGGACCGGTCGACTGGAACAAACAGAGAGCTTTGCTCTTTCTGCCGGTCGACCGGGACGGTCGACCGATGTGCACAATGCACATTGGTGCATGTCGGTCGACTGCCCCGGTCGACCGACAGAGCAGTTCTGCTCTGCCAGCGGTCGACCGTGCGGTCGACCGGACAAGGCCAAATTACAGTTTTGAAAAACTTTTTGAAGTGATAAATTTTTCGATAAATTTTCTTTAGACGGGTAGATACAAAATCAAGTTCTATGGCTTGGAAAGATCATAGTGTGATCATAGATCAACACCAAAATAATTTGAACTTATATTTTGATAAAAATTCTTTTTCTAATCTAAAAACCGTTTTTCCAAAAACTTATTTTTCCAAAAACCGATTTTTCCAAACTTCATATTTCTGAAACTTGATAAGAAATTTTGTCATAAAATTTTGTTTGAAAGCATGAAGCAATATCAAATGTGTGTGTGTGGCAATCCCAAGGTTATCAACCTCTATCATCTCAGTTTTGACAAATAGCTATAAATCCTAACCAAAAATGAAAAATGTAAAGATACAAATCTTGTATTAGTCTTCTCAATCTTTGTTTGATCCTGGAGCTCTTCTAGTGTGCTAGGCTCTGGGATCTAAATCCTCGCAGCTTCCAAATGTGAGTCTTGTGTAGGAGCCGTCAATCAAACTATATTTTTAACCTGAAACTTTATTTAAACAACTTTGTTAATACCTAACTACATATGGTTTGTAATCATCAAAACTTAGGGCTAATGGCCTTTGGGCCAACAGATTTTTGAATGAAATTCATAGTTTTTTTACAAGATCGTGCACCGTTTTTCAGTCTAAGATTTCTATACTCTTCTCTTTATTTTTGTGATG
The DNA here is from genome assembly GCA_038442645.1 of Agave tequilana. Lineage (NCBI taxonomy): Eukaryota > Viridiplantae > Streptophyta > Magnoliopsida > Asparagales > Asparagaceae > Agave > Agave tequilana. The sequence continues at coordinate 13,259 of JAVJIF010016362.1, forward strand.
TAATTCTCTTCTTTTACTTGCATGTTTTATTTTATGAATTCATCAATAATCTCCTGCATGTTCTTGCTTCTTTTCTTTTGTTAATTCTTTGTGTCTTCAACATCGTTCGGAGGAGGGAGGCGTTAAGGTGATAACAAAGAACTAAGACTTGCATCAATTCTAGATTTCATTTGTTTCTTCCTCTCTTCTTGTTTTCCTTCTTCTTTCATCACCTTAATTATTTAGTTTTCGCAAAAGGTTAGTATTTCTTTTATTTTCTTCATATTTTTGATGCATTAAAGACTTGAGTTTTCAAAACAATCATCATACCTTTCTTTGAAGAACTTCTCAACTAGATTAAGGATTAAATTCAGATTTTTAAACCAAGATTGAACGAGTCTCTGTGGATTCGACCCTTAACTTGTCACTACACAATTTTTCTAAAAATTTCTAGCACGTTAGGATTTCTATAATTTGTACGTCGTTTAAACAACGATAGAGTTTTTCATGACTTTCAGACTATCAACAATTTTGAATTTAAATATTCTTTCATTTTGTCATGACCAAGCCTGTGGTGGTCATTTTAGAGGGAAGAAAACTGATGCGAAAATTTTGCAATATAATTTTATTGGCCCACTTTATTTCGTGACGCTCGTATCTACAACCAATCTTGTGATCGTTATCAACGATTAGGAAAAATTTCATGACGGAATGAAATGTCATTGAACCTAATCTTAGTTGTCGAAATTTTCGATGTTTGGGGCATTGACTTCATGGGTCATTTCCCTATGTCTCGTGGATATCAGTATATCCCCGTGACAGTTGACTACGTCTCTAAATGGATAGAGATCGTAGCATGTAAATCCCATGACCACAAGGTTGTGGTAAACTTCTTGAAAGAGAATGTATTCTCTCGTTTTGACTTTCCTCGTGCAATAAATAAACGAGATAATTAAATAGCAAAATTTTATAACTTAACAAAATAAATAACCAGGAAATAGTGAAGGTAGGAAGAAAAGAAATATGCAATAACATCATAAACGGCGGACAATTTTTATTTATTGAAAGCATTTTCCAGATGAATGTTATCTCAATTTCTCAATGTTATATCTCCACTTTGTTATTCATTCTGAACAAACTCCCTCTGTATGGTGAATATTGAACTCAGTGAGACAAAGAAAGATAAGTTCACATTTGTACATTTCTCATTTCTGAAAGAATACATCACCAAAAACTACCTCATATGCAAGTCCTAACAAGCAATTGCCACAAAAAAAAACAGCCTTGTATATTTTAAATCTAATAACTTTCTTCTTGTATTGAAAATTCATAAACCACACAAATGGTTTTCATCGTAGAAAGACAAAACAAGTACCACAAAGAATACAATTTTGAGTAACAAACTGAAAAATCATTCAGACTTGTTCTTGATGCTGTAGATATTTCCAGTAACCCCTATAATGCTAACAGCTACAGCCAATACTAGCATGAACCACAACAAAGTCCTCTCCCCACGAGTCAAAGTCTTCCCTGGTTATCTAATCTCAATGCGATGAGCGCAGGGAATATGAATCCCAGCGATAGACCTGTTGTCGCGCCTGTAAACTTGAAAGCCACCCAAATGTTGGGTATCACGGTAGAAGCCAGATAGATAACTCCCAAAAGTAAGGCAGTCAATGGCAATGCCTTCTTCCTATCGTCCAAAACTGATTTTGTGAACACCAAAGCATCTACTGTTTGCCTTAGCGAAAAATGAATCACGGGAAAAACAAGAACCAGATGAAGAACATATCCAATCCGAACAATGTAATTCAGTACCATGCTAAATTGGGCTCCGAGGTTTTTGTCGAAATTGGTCAGCACATCAGACTCAGTATGATCTCCAAATAACAAATACCCTGAGATTGCAGTCGCAGCATAGACCACGACACACAAAACAGTTGTGATCCTCCCCACTAGATTCATCTTCTGAGGCGACCTTCCATCAAGCTCGTTATATATCGGCTGAACATTAAAATGGCAAACATAGGCATTCGTCATGATTGGAATAACCACCAGCAAATCCAAGATTGCAGCTTTACTCCCAAATCAGGCCCCATCCTCGGTTTGTCAATAGTTCCTTCCACAAGCTTAATGGCAGCAACCGCACATGAGACTACAACAAAAACGATAGCAAGGGCAACGGAGGCAGCTGAACTCAAGCTTAGAGAATCGATTCTCTCTAATGCACACAGTGGGGCCAAGAGGATAATCAACACGACAAGAATCATGATTTTCCGATGGTCCCAGACCCATGCCCAAACAATTGGTCCAATACACCGATGTGCTGAGCTGATCCAGACATCACATCTCCTATAATGATCAAATAGACAACAAGAACACCGGCATTGTTGATAATTATGCAAATCTCTGAGAGAATCCTCATCGGGCGGCCAAGAGCAGATTGCACAACTTCTCCATATGAAGTGGACTTGCAGAGAACAGAGAACCGAACGAGGATCTCAATGCTGATCTCGGATAGGATCCCCATTAGGATTATTGAAATGAAGCCGAAACCAATGCCAAGGACCTTCATTGCAGCCGGAAGGGCCATAATCCCGGCACCAATGATTGAAGTGGCCAGGTTGAAGACGGCACCAGGGACGCCAGAACCTGGAGCTTCAGGACGGAGACCTCCATCGTAGATAAGGGGAAGATCATCAATTTCATCGAATTCATCGGTGTAGTCTTCGGCAAATAATTCCTTGGATTGAATCTTAGGGTCCCCATGTGAGGCTGCATTGTTTTGTTTCTGGAGTTCTATGGAGGAATTTACAGGCACAACAGCATAATTGCTGTTCATTTTTTTCCCCTAGGATTAATGGGAAGATATCATACGGGTCTTCCTCAAATTAGAGTGAAAGGATTAAACTGCTGTGAAATTGGTCACCACCTTTCTATGAACAATGGGCAGATCTCAAATGGGCTGTCGTAAAAAAATGATTTTGAAACAGGGTTCCTGAGATTTGGGTGGCAGAGAAAAATATCAAAGGATATAAATTTACCAAAAATCTGTTACGGGGTTAGTTCTTTCTTTAGAGCTTTGTTAGGGTTTCTAAGGATAATAGCAAGATCTCAAACGGGCATTTGTCAAAATTTGATCTTTGGGAACAGTTGTGAGATATGGGTCAAAAGGAAGAAGAAACTAATCAACAGAAACGCGAGATCTTTGGAGATTTACCTGAGATTTTGGATAGAAGAATGGGAGTCCAGGGATCTTGCTAGTGATTGAGACCTTGTTCTTCTTCTGATGATGGTGGTGGTGAGAAAAATGAGAGAGGAGATTAAGAAGCTAGATCTCTGGATCCCAAACAAAAAGGGGCGGTTCAAAGGAGAGGGAAGTCTCCTCTCTCCCCCTCTATTTTATTGAGAGGAGAGGGAAGAACTTTCCTCCGCTCTGTGCCCGTACGTTTGCTGCATCTAAAAGCCAAGTCTTTAACTTTGGACAATGGATTTTTTTCTCTTATTTTTAAACTAAATTTTCATGCAGACCCTTCCAAATATTTTCCTGCAGATCGGGAGCGAACCCGTCAAAAAAAAAAAACCAAAAAAAAGGAAAATTGCTAAAATTTTATTAAATTTTCAAAGATATCTGCATAGCATGAGCCTTTGTACAGACTTTTCGTGAATAAAATCTTAATACAACTCATATTCCTCTAAAATACTTCTATTTCAAAAGAGGACTTCTGTCTTATTTCGAATAAGATTGCTACTTTGACTCAAATTCTAATGTAAATGAAAATAAAAAAAATAAAATAAGAAACTGGAAAATAACAATAATAAACACCTTGAGTCCTAAAAATAAAGGGAAACTAATAAAAACAAAATCACTTCTTATCAGTATAATTCATAGCTGTGAGAATATTTTTTAACTGAATTTGTAGAATTGCTTCTGTAATTTGAAAAACATTGTACGAGCTCCAACTGTCAAGAAGAAAAAATGGTACTACATGAGCTGCAATCTACAACCAAACTTGTATAGTATCACTCACATATATGTGATATTGTTGGTCATCTACACAGCATAAGTAACCAATGCATAGAGAGAACAGATGAACTCAAACCGCCCAATATTCATATAGACTGCAAATTTAACTGGGTTCCTTTACATTGAACAGCCAATATTCAGAGAAAGGGTACAATAATACAACAGCCGATGACACAAAATTTGAATCCACAGCTTGATTCGTTGTTTCTCCTTGTCACTGAGATTTCAAAGCTGCACAAATTTACAAAAGGAAAGAAAACTTGGGGAGGAAAACGGAAGAAGAGATCCATTCTTTACTAGTCCATGTCATTGAAGTATACATGCAAGTAACCAGTTGCCAGGTTGTACCAGTAAACAAGCAGAAAACTTGGCATTTTGAATATTGTATGCAGTCATCATCTTTGGTCAAGTTACCATCTAATTCAACTTTGAACCGTCCCTGAATTCAAGTTGCATATCGTCCAGAATCATCGGTGACTACAGTGATCTGTGTGCCTCTTGCTCCATCCTCAACCGATGATGAGTCCTTGATGTCACCAGGCATCTCGTTATAGTGAATGGTGTGCCACATCGGCCTTTCTTGTTGAAACATCCTGCCATAGTAACAAATAAAGAGTTAATGAGCCGAATATCTATCTTATGTGTTTTTTTAACTTCAAAAAATTTCATGGCTCCAAGCTATTTAAATCTCTTCTTTCAGAATTCTGGAGAGAGAAATTAGATACAATGAGGATGTGAGTCTTACGGATGCTTGCATAGCATTGGGCATTGAACTGTGACCACATACTTGCAGGTAGATATCTCCTTGATCGAACTAATTATTACTGTGGGCTCTGAGCACACAAACCCAACCTGTGGATAAATAACAAGTACGAGAACAAAATCCAAGAGAAAAACACGAGTGGCGCTTGATATGTACCTCAGTCTCTCTAGGCTGATTGGTGAGGTCACAGTCCCAATCGTAAACTTATGAGCATGGTATCTGCACATTATTAACCAGGCAGTTGAATAACAGTTTCTTCCTCCTCTAACTTAGCTCAGTGAAAATATACAATCCGCGAATTTGTGTTTTAAAGTAACCTTTGAAAGGCATCTTTGGACCAAAGAATCAGAATGGTTTTGATTGAATTTAGCTGCTTCAGGATCAAACTGTCGCAGATAAAATTTCTGAACGGCCTGCAAACAAAATCAACCAGCATGATATTAGGCTTCCTTTTGCCAAGTTATGGTCTACTACTACAAGAATAGATGCATGATGTGTGATGTAACGCTGAGGTGGTTATTTAATAAATTGATGTTTAAATTGTCCAGATGTCTATGAATATGGTATGATGACCATCAACATTGGGGGGAGTGGTGTTGACACTGATTTTCGATTGAGCCAACCTGAGGTTCTATGCACGTATATTAGACAACAGAGCTTGTTAACGAGTGTCCCCATCCATAAACAGTGTGGAGGTAATGAGATCAGTTACATGATTGGAATACATAAATGAAATAAACTCTATAAATGATCACAGTCACTACTCATAGTTTGCAAGAACAGGAAATATTAGTGTTTAGCATTAGATCTATGCAAAAAAATGTACTTTTAAAATATGGAAAGAAAAAATGGAAATTTTAAAAGTCTCACTTATTCACTGAATCGTCTTTAAACATCTCAGCTCTGAAAGATGATGTAAAGAAACGTTACATATATGTTAAACGTTATATGTCAGTCAGCTACTTTGTTTGCACATACACATATTTCACCAACAAACAAATTCTATATTTTACAAATGATGAACAATTTTCATATCTATTTTTCCTAATTTTAAATAGCTTGATGGATAACTAGGTTTCCTGACAAAGTTCTATCCCCATCACATCTAACTTTTAAAAATATTGAAAATAAAATAATAGTATTATAATTAAAGATAAAATATAGAGTATTTTTTTTCAGAAAAAAATTATAAACAAAAAAATAGGTTTAGAAAGATTTTGTCAAGAATACAAATATTTTGCTTGGTTTCTTTTTCAAGCGGAGTTTTAAATGTGGGATTCAAAACTTCTTTTTCTTCAGATGCTAAAACAAGTTTTCACAAGAAAAGAAAGAAACACAGTTTTAAACGGAGTTCTGATAACTATGGTACTACTTCCAAGTGGAATTCCCTCCAAACTTCTAAATAAAATTAATCCTGGCTCTCAACAGGAAGCACCAAGATGATCACTAGCTGGGTCACTGGATTCTAGCAACTTTCATAAATCGTGCGTGTTACAGATGCGGCAGCTTGCCATGAGGGCTTAATCCATACATCCGGAGACCTTGCATTGTTAGCTAGACAATACAAAGTTGTGTCCCTAAAGCCACCGTAATGGTCATGTAAGTTAGGACTCTCTCTCACCAAGAAATGAGGAGCATGCCTTTGGTGTGGATGAACCCCATAAACTACATACAAATCCCACTGCGCAGATCCAATGAGCAGGTAACATGGTAACCGTTAATAAACTATATACCCAGAATATACCGTATGTAATAGGTAATAACCATCTACAGAATCTCACAAAATAAATAAAAATAAATAAAATCAAAGCAGCTTTTAGTCACTGCAGTGTCTCTAGAATATGACATGCTAAAATATGCACGCCAGAAGCAACAGTAAAGTTTATGACAAATAGTAAGAACAAAAACCTGAACACAATGGTTTGCTTTATGCGGGCAGAGGCCACTTGCCAAGCAATACATTCTTATATTTTTTGTTTCAATAAGAGACCCAAGTACCAGAAACAAATGAATATATGACATGGACAACATGGTTTGATTTACTTGCATATCAGGCTGTAAGATCCTAGATATTTCAAAGCCCACATGTCTCCACATTTATATCATGGTACTTGATCAATCAGCGTGGTTTTACTTCTGCCATAAGAACCCACTTAAGATGCAGACTAGTCTGGGATTATGAAATAAGCTTGTGATGTGTCATGTAGATCAAAAGCTATCAATGTTTGAAGAGCCAAAATACAAATGAAAGTCAGCAGTGATCATAAGGATGTCTAAAAAGAAAATAAATAATAAAAAGGAAATATTCTGCACTCAGAAAAGATTGGATTCAGTGCTAGTAAATGAAAATTATCAATGAGACTCATGAGTAAGGATGGATTAAAGTTCAAGCTGTACAATGGGGCTGTGACCAGGCAATGTAACTCAAAGTTTTTGTATACTTGTTCTCACTTGCTTAATGAATTGCAATTAGTGTATCCAAAGATCTAAGACACTCCAAATCTTTGGCTAAGTGATCTAGAGATTTACCATATCATCTTCTAAATAAAGTTGCAGCAAATGTTTCAGGTGACAAAATTCATACGACCACCAGCCTTCATGCTGCAAATGCATGAAAACTTAAGATGCGTTGAATAAAAAATCCATCTACTGAGAAAATAGAAATTTCATATGACAAAACCCTCACCCTGTCAAAGCATTTATCTTTTAGCACATCAAGTAGCTCATATGGTGTCTTCAACTTAATCCTCCGGTCAGTCTCTAAGATGATACTGCTTGAATTCTGTTTAGTGAATGACTTCACAGTTTTTGTTTGCTCCACAGTAGGCAAGAAACACATAATTTTGACCATGGTTATTGGACATCACCATTGATTCCTGCCCATCATCCTGCAAAACAATTTGAACATTAAGTAAAAATAATTTCCCTGAAAAACAAGTGGCATACTATGAGATATAGCAATAAGATGGCACAGTTAGAAGCCCAATAATGGATGATCAGAGCAAGTGATCCTGAAATGATGCTCTGAAATAAATTTTAGAGAAGTGGTATCTATACACAGAAGCAGCAGCGTCTTAACACTTCTTGCATAGATGCACTGATTTAACATATTCCACATCATTTAAATTTAAAAGAAGAAGAAGAAGGAAACATTGTACCCATTTTTTCTTGTTGCGAAGCTCTCTCCCTTCCAGCTGCATGTCTTCACATTGAAAATTTGGCTATGACAAAGTGGACCTCAGACTGATGGCAAATCCAATATGACATCCGAGTTTTAGTTTCTTCACTCGAGTTCCGGATTCCAAAAGTTGTCCCTCTCTTATATAGTTTCTTATTGTAATTTAACACATCCTAAAATTCCAGTTCGAAAAAGAAGAATGAAACATGATATACTAAAGCTCCAGATTTCAAAAATTGTCTCTTATATAGTTAGAATTATATGTAAGTGCCTTTTTTTCTTGTCTAAAAGACTGCCTGTCAAAATGATTGTGATAGAGAACGAAACCTTACATTCTCAAGCTCCAGACTTCAAAATAGTCTACTTATATAGTTAAAATGTACAGTAAATGTTCTTTTCCCTATATAATAGACAACTGGTCAAAATATTTGTGAAACATGCCACAACGTGTATGATACATGATACAAAACCAACAATGTTATTTTGCATACATGTGAAACAACCTCACTGCATCAAGTTTACGTGCCTAAATGACTATTTAAATGTCTATCCAATGCTCACATTAGACAGTTGTTGGGAGGGTCCTAAACACTTGCTTATTATCCCCTTAAGCTTGAAAAACCAACATAAAAAATTGTAAGTTGAATTATTCAAGATCCCAAGAATTTAATTTATAATTTTATATAGTACAATTACACCTGCATATGGAGTGCATTTAGTTGATCTAAAAAAAGGTGAGTATCACTCTCAATCTTTGCTTCCCATAACTCTCTTGTTTCATATGACCCCATTTCACAGAATCTGGCTAATCTGAAGAAAGACCAGTAAAATATTCAATTCAACCATCGCAAAAGAAGTCCCAGCCAATTCACAGTTATAGCAATTGAAACACCATACTCAAAACATTCTTGCATTGCCAGAAACAAACAAACGAACAAATAAGTGGAACACAGATGAATAGACTCACATGATGAAAAGGAGACTTTGCCAGGTGAAATTCATCCAGCCAAGTGTAGCACCTGTTAAGCGAAAATGCAGGATGATAAATGAACTGCTAAAAATATAAAAAAATATGTAGGACGACTAATAACAATACCAAATTGAGTTGTTTTAAAGTCCCAACTAACCCAAAGAAAATCCCTTAATGTCAAAGTCTGTTAACAGTTTTAACATGTTCTGGATAAATCCTGTCACAAGTCATAACTAAAGTGTTGTGCATTTAAGGCAATGTTTTTTATTGGGCATTAAGCTCAGTGTCTACAGATATGATTCCCTTTGGCTATTTGGCTTACTTAAAAGATGAATACGATGAGTTATTGGATGTCTCACCTTACCTCATCATCAAAACTCTTTCCTTGGATGAAAAATATGGACATAACCCCTTGGTAACAGGAGCTTAAGCATGTCTAAAAGGTAGGTCTACCTGCCAAGCAATTGATCTTCAAAGCTTTTTGGTAGTGCCATTCCTAGTTCAGAGTTGCCTCCCTAAAAAAATTAAGGTCAGTTATACAACTCCCAATTTCTCTCTCGAACGACAACGATAACACTAAGTGGGTTTCAGTCTAGAGCTTCAAGTGGATATGTGTGACTAAGGTAGTCATGTCCAAGAGTTCATTCAATCTGTTGTCTTTCAAAATTCCTCTGCCCAACCCTCTCTACCACCCCCCACCCAATAAAAACTTAAAAACAATTTTAAAAATCCAACAAAAATAACAACACGCACCACCCACACACTGTCCCCTTCAACTAGCACAACACAAGCAATAGGAAAGAGTGCAAACAAAAAAGGAGTCTTAAAGAAGAAAAGAGAGAAGTCATTCGACGTCAGAGGGCAAATTCCCTCTATATCTCCAATATATTTTTATTTGGTTCGTCAGGGGATCCCTGTCTCTCTTTCTCGAGCTAGGCTTGGTTTCCTAAAACAATACCTTTGACATTGATGGTTAGGTACTCTTTTCCTTTATTCCTTGCCCGGGAGGGAGGGGGTATATGCATCTCTTAATGGTCCCTGGTACGGTTCCCATGCTTTTCTCGCTATGTGCCCGGTCCCCGGCTTGATACCTCGATCGATTAATCAATTGGTTCCAACCATCTCTGCTTTTATCGCGTAGGGTGACACTCTCTTTTCAAAAATTCTTTCAACAAGAAAAAAGGGAATCAATTTTTTGTTATTTCGTAATCCCCAGGGTATGATACCCTTTAGCTTCACACCGATAAGTCATTTTCTCATTACTTTGGCTCTCATTTTTGATTTTTATAGGCATTACGATCCTCCTACTGCTTCTTTTTAACTTCTTCCAACGTTTGAAACGACTATTCATTTTTGTTCGCGCTTTTGCGCATATTTTAAGGGTCTGTTTGGTTATCGTAATTAGCCATAATTCGTAAGTCATAATTGGTAAAGTCTTATACAGTTGTAATTGAGTTACATGCATGTAAGTTTTACGGTGTTTGGTTGGTAATATAAAGTTGTAAGTGGGAAAGTGTATCGTATTTTACGGTGTTTGGTTGTCGTAATGTGTAAGTCGTAAGTGAAAAAATTGACCACAAAATTAACTATTTGATAATTTAAAAAGTTTTAATATTGTAAATAAATACTAAAAATGTTAAATATTAAAAAATTAATATTAACATAAAAAATAACACAAATTTACATGACCACAAAATTAACCGCAAGTGGGTTGTAAGTGAGTGGTAATTGGGTTGCAAGTGAGTGATAATTGAGTTGCGTAAGTCTTTTGCGAATTACAGTCCAAACAAACGCCGTAGTTGTAATTGGGTTGTTAGTCATTTACGAATTACGGACTTTTACGACTTTTACGACAAAACTAAAAGCCCCTAAAAATGGACGGGCGGGGAGAACAAGGTCCTGCTCCCAGACAGGATCAGCTCGCGCGAGCGGCTGACCCCTTCGGCAGAGAAGCCTGGAGATGATGGCAGGGCATATCCAAGGGTTCATTCGATCTATTGTCTGTCAAAATTCTTGTACCCAACCCTCTCTACCACCCAACCAACCAAAAATATCCTAAAAACAATTTTTAAAAAAACCAACAACCACAATAACAACACATGCAGGCGCACGCCCTCTTGCTCTCCCCCCCCCCCCCCCGACAGAGCGGATTTAAGGGGGGCTAGTGGGGCCATGGCCCCCCTAAGTTGGAAATGTTTATTAGATTAAGAATATTAGTCAGGTTGTATAATTAATTTCTTAATATAGCCCTTAATTTAAAAAGAAAATTCTTAATTGATTCATTAAACTTAGTATTTTCTTGTGTTTTCTTCCAAATAACTTTACTTTTTAAGAACATTCCAAATATTGTCTTTAATTTTTAAAAAAATGCTTTAATTGACTCGTTAAATGCCGATTTTCCATAAAGAAGCCGAATAAAACTAAAGTTTCATGTTCGGCTTTGAATTAGAGACGTTAAAACTAATCAATCAACGTCGACTATAACCCCTAGCCTTTCAAGCTAACAACGCGGGTTCGATTCTGGCTACCCACTACATATTTCTTATTCTATATGCATCATCCATTCAGATATCCATGCTCTTTTATCACCTAAAAAAAAATTCCGCTCTTTTTTATCAAAAAAGAGAGAGAATGCGAAAGAATAAAATAGAAATGAAAATTGTCCATTGTCTAATGGATAGGACAGATGTCTTCTGAACCTCTGGTAGTTCAAATCCTATTGGACACAATGTTTTTCATCTATTTTTGAAAATGGTGACCAGGGAAAATCCTTTGATAGCACGGATTCCTATTTCTCAATGATATCCCACGATCTGAGACAATCGGCTCAATCCCGGAAAACCATTTCATAGTGCATTCATATCTTCATAGCAAATTGCCTTTGATTCTTGATTGATCCACAGTTGTTCTACTGAATCAATCGCTCAAGACTTCGGTCTTCACCCAGATCTGGTGAAAAAAATTGGATCATTGCTTATAGATCTGTTGAGAATGATTCTCATCTAGTTCATGGCCTATTAGAAGTAGAAAGCGCTCTGGCGGGATCCTCACATATAGAAAAAGATTGCAATCAGTTTGATAATAATCGAGTGACATTAATTCTTCGGTTCGAACCAAGAAATCTGTTAAATACGATGCAAATTAGGTTGGGTCCTTTATCCTTTTATTTTATAGTTTTATAGAGTATAGAAAAGACATTTCATAAATATTTGAAAATTATCATATTAGGAAGGACTAATAGTATGTTATTTGAATACTTCTCTTCAACTCTGAAGTATTGTATTTTTAATTTGATATGAATAGTTGAAGTGGATTATCCGAAGAGATGATGGATTATGGGAGTTTGTGACTTGAAAACAAAGCAAGCAGAGGTATTTAATACATATTTAATTGTATTGATTGACAAAAATTCCACGCTTTTTACTAACTTAATGGTAAGAAATATCTGAATCTAGAAATTCATTTCAAATAATTGAACCTTTTCAAACTAAATAGATATAAGATCCATGGGGTAATTACTTAGAGGTACATTTTGTGCAACAGTCATTCCTATCTGATAGAAATGCATCCAAGCAAGACAAAAACATTCATTTAGAAATCAAAAGAAAAAAAAATCTATTCGAGTTGGATTACCAAATATTATCAAATCAACTTTACATGTTTAATAACCTTCCAAAAGATGGTTTCAAAATTCGTCTAGTTTTGGTCAAAGCATAAACAAGCAATCTAAAAAAAAGTAAATATGCTAATTAAAATACTAAACAAGCAAATTATGCATATGAATCTTTGCATATTGCCCCCCCCCCCCCAAATTGATTCTAGGTCCGCCCTTGCACAGCCCCACACGCACGCACACTTCTTTTGCCAAATTTAACTCGTTTGGCAAGAGTCAACAATAGTTAGCCTAACCATTTTGCTAACTCTTGTTACCAAACGGGACCTAAAGAAGCCTACAAATTTTATGGGGGTTTTATCAACTAAAGAAAAATAAAGCAAGAAACACTGGAACTACGTTTGCTTGAGTTTCCTTTATTTCAATCACATACATACCAAAATTGAAAGCAACACACAACAAACAATTAAGCAGAGATTTCAGAAGGCATAGCTTGCTTGCGAGAGAATAACTGATAAATCCATGAATCCTAGTCTATAATAATGGGTGTCTATTAGCAAGGTTCTAAATATCGGATATCAGGATCGTATCGGATAGGGGTTTTTCATATCGGATATCGAATATCGGGGATACGCGCGCATATCGTGCGTTCATATTAGACACTATATATAATGAAACATTGATAGTTAAAAGTTAGTTTAGTGTCATAGATATAATCTACCTAATAAAAATGATGTAATATGCATGTAAAGACAGAAAAAATAATGTACATTTGCACGCTATCGTGCAATAAATAAGCTATTCCATGTCGGGCGATATATCGGGCGACTTATCGGCCAATATCGGGCGACTTATCGGCCGATATTTCAAATATCAACCATTTTTTGCTGCAAACGATATGGAGAACGATTTTCCCATATCGTATCGGCAGCAGACAAAAAAGGAGATATCGGACGATATCTCGGCCGACTCAGCCAATATTTAAAACAGGGTCTATTAGAAAGAGCATCGCACTTCAAAAAGGATTATAATTGATTTTATGACCCATCCAAGTTATCAAGTTAGGATACGAGACAACCGTTGGAGATTATCCCTCAATCTCTTGCATGGAACAGGCTTTCTAGTTACTGAAAATGGAAAAAAGAAATTGAGGTTACCCAGTATAGAAAGTTAGGCTCTCAAGCTACAGTGGCTATTGGCTGCCTCATGAATAAGTATCTGATCACGAATGGTAGATAAGATTCTTCAATTCCCGTGACATTGACAGCTAGGATCATAAGACTCGCAACATTCTAAATTGATCCTTGTCCTACAGATGAACTAATATCTTTGAGACCATATCAAATATGGAGGGCTAAATTACACTTTAATACCCTAAAATTTCATAAATATTGCATTTAAATACCCTATTGATTTTTTTTTAGCATATAAATACCATATAGTACTATCTATTAGCAATTTGATACCCTCTATTAGCCTACTTTTATAATATTCTTTGGAATATTCTCATGTGAGAAACATGTGGCTCTTTTGGACAATTATACCCTCTTCTTCATTCTTATTCTTTAAACTTTATTTATCCTATTTCTGAGAACCCATGAACTACAAACACATTACTTGTCCACCTCTAACTCTTTTCTTCCTTTTAACACATTTTATTATTTTTCTTCTTCTATGACATTTTCTTCGAGAATTTTCACCCCAAATCACTTTAGAGAATAATTTTAGAACAAAATATGAAATCATATATAGCTTGTTTCGGATTAACTTGGAGAAATTTCAAAACTATCATAAAGAAATTCTATAAATAAAAAATTGTCCTTTCAAAATCATCATGTGTTACCTCTTCTTGAAAAAATTTTAATCATATTTTTCTCATGTTGTGTTTCTTTGGAAACTAGAGTTTGGAACTTAAAATTTGCCTTGAAAATGGAATTGGAGAATGATAGTAATATTGTCCTCTTAGCTCTATTGTTAATATGTTATGATTGCATTTCTCTGGAAAAAAAAACTATAGGGTATTTATTTGCAGAAAAAAGAACAATAAGATATTTAAGTGCAATATCTATGAAACTTTAGGGTATTAAAGTACAATTTAGCCAATATGGAGACAAAAGTTTTGAAAATAATCTTCACTGGTCAGAACTTGCACATAGTTCCATCCTACAAGGTTGCTGCCTAACACGAAACTGATGGGAAATTTAACGTGTGGAAAAAAGGACTTAGAATACCAATTGAGATACCTAATCAGCAATTTCCTATCATGGCCAAATTTGTTTATAACAGCATCATAAGTAAAACAGCCAGTCTTTTCCTTTAATTAGATATCCATTAAATTTGCATCTAGAACTGGTAACCAGCCGAATCATTAGTAACACCAGTAATGCAACTTGTTTCTTTTATTGTTCTTCTAATTCTACTACCACATTCTGTTGTAAATGCTTCAAACAGTGGTCGTGTAGTGTGCAGACAGAAATTAGAATTATATACCCAAAAAAATATTGGGTTCAAATAAAAATGGAATCTTTACAGCCCCTAAATAATTGCAACAAAAAATCAAATAAAAATGTCACCGAATCGATTTTAATAAGTCAAAGAAGAAATTTCTTAAGGAATTAGGGCTTACCTGAGGTCGAGGTGAAGATCTTATCGGCTGAGATTGTGTTGAGGAGAGAGACGAAGAGGAGAACAAGAAGCGAGGAAAATCTCAGTAGTCTCTCCAAAGAGAAACTAGGGTTTTTTATTTTAAATGCTGCCACCATCGCTTGAATCCTCTGTGTCCTCCGAGTTCGAGGCACCGGCTGAAGGTCATTTCCTCGATTAAATTGACAATTATTCTATCTTTCTAAACTGTCATCTATAGGTTCACTTTTAATTCCACACGGTGCTCTCCTTTTTTGCTGATAATTATATTTCATGTCATATGTTTTTGTTCTACTAATTCTTAAAATTTGTTGATTCTAAAGTTTCTCCTCAGGTTTCTCTTTTATTTTATTTCTTTTTATTCCCATCAGTTGATATGATATCATTAGCAAATCACGTGTCACAAGACTTGATCCTAAATGTACAAATAGAAGCACAGCAAGAAACAAAAATTCATTGTCACACTGGTGTAACCAATGAGCAACATAAAAATTTTCAATTTTCACTACATTTTTGAAGAAAATAAACGAAGAGAAAAAATTGTGAGATTGGCTGACAGAAGCTGCAAGTCTGCATTAGTACAAACACAAGCAAAAGACTAGCATTGCCAATGTCAAGGTATCTTCCATTATAGATCATTAGCAGCCCACAAACTTTCTTCATACACAGAAACCAATGAATCATAAAAAGTTTCATTTTTCTTTTTTTCCCCAGTCATTGATATAATGTTACAAACTTGATACAAGTATCTGACTAACAATAACAACGACAACGACAACGACAACAACAAGCACTACCCAAGCCTTTTCCATCCATATGAAACGGCAAGACACTAGTGTAATCACAAGAAAAAAGGAAGAAAAAAGTTTCAAACTTGATCTTGATTTTCCCCCAACAAAAGGCGGGGTAAAAATTTAGAGAACTAACTGCATATTCTGCCAGACCCCTAATCAGCTTACACTTCTGTGTATAACCAATAAACAGATAAAACAATGCTCGCACAAGGGTTTCCCCACCCGATGTGAGCCAAGAAATATATGTAGTAGCAATTATACAACCTATAAAAGCCGATAAATCCCTGCTTCTTCCGTGGAAGAGAACAACATTACACCTGATGCAGTAGAAAGACACAGCAACAGAGCTGTAAGCATATAGCAAATATCTTCAGTCAGAAAATGGCAAAAAGGTAATACGGCTCAAGGAGCAGAGTTAAAAAACTAAAGCAAAGGTGATGTATATTTCAGAAAATGGCAACATAAATTTTAACAGATATTTTCTTGTTCCAGAAAAAAGTTTAATGGAAGTTATCACACAACAGAGAAAATATCATTCTTGGATAACAATTTAACTCACTGCCTCAAGGTTTATATAGTAAATTATGTAGAAAGTTCAAGACACTACAAGAGAACTAAGATACATCAAGTTGCCAAGCCAGGCTCGATTATAAATAGACCTGGTAAATATCAACAGTTGCAGCCAATATCTTAGTAATTTACACCAAAAAGATATGTACTACAGCTGCAAAAGCATTAAATAAACTGAATTCCAAAGGCATGTATGCATGACTCTTGGTTTTTGAGAACTACATATTATGAAATAAACTTAGGAACTTATGAACAAGAAATATCAAATGATTCAGATTAGAATCACTAGTTAAAAAAGCATGTGCAAAATGCATGTGACAATAAAGAGGATGTCTACAGAAAATAAGAGGTATATTTGCATAAAGTCCTTACTTATAAGAGTTTAGAAGTGGTAAAGTTATAACTTTCACTTTGACTCTTGACTGACCAATCCCATTCTTATCAAGAATCAAGATTGCTTACAAAGGCATGAATGGATCTAGGCTTATGTCTAAAGGTTCGCCATATGAATCCAGTTAAGATCCACGTAAATTTAACGTAACTTGGACTTGGACGGAGTTGGACCACTTCCGATGCATACAGGTATGAGGTGCAAGTTTGGTTTAATTGGCCCTTAACAACCTAAGGCCTTTAATGAGATTCAGATTGGGCTTTAAATGAAACCCAGTCAGGTCATGTCTTGAATTTTGGACACTAATTAGCATGAGGTCAACTTCAAGCACTATGATCCATAAGTCAGTGATCTACACTAAGGTTTAACTTTGGAAAATGGTTTCATTAAGTGTTTGCGCCATGGTTTCAAATATCGGCCAATTTCGATATATATCAGCAATATCATATTGGGTTTTTAGGTACCCGATATGATATAAACCTGATAATATTGTCGCCAATATTGCCAACATGCACGATATGTCAGATATTGATGGCCGATATGGATGATATTGATACAAAAAACAATTGGCCGATGTCGATACTAATAACAAGATTTTAAACCATGGTTTGGGCCTATAGAGGACACGTTTTTTTTTTTTTTTTTGTGGTGTTGGGGGGGGGGGGGGGGGGGGTTGAGGGAACATATTTTAGGAGTTTAATTATTAATATTCTATAAGAAAAATAAAATCTCAAAAGATATCCTAACTAGTTTATATAAATAATTGGCAAGTTCCTTGAAAGTGCATAAATGCGCGTTGTTTGGAGCGTTAAATTTTGCTGCTGGCTTCACAATCTTTTTAACTTGTCTAGCATCATTTTTGTGAGGCCGGCCCTCATCTTGCAAGAGGCAAGCTACATAGCCTTTCTTTTGATATGGATTCACAGATATGGTATAATTCATGATGATGATGATGATAGAGGATAGTTCTAAAGTTTTTAGATAGAGATTTACAATTTGATGATTTTTCTTTTTATAATTTCATTTAAAATTGATATCTAGTTTGAGAAATTTGTTGTTTATAATTTTCATTTATTTAATTAATCTTTTCTTAAAATTCTTACTAGGTTTGTGGCAAATGTTGGATATATCACTGAATTTATGAATATATACAAATATGCGCGTATAGCAAATTGAATTTTAGAAGTATTATTATACATGTAAAAGCATCTTTTTATAATTTCAATTGATGCAGAACTATTATGTTATAGGGCATACTTGACGGTATCTATAGCTGTTGTATGCGAGAAAAAGGATGGAGCTTTTGAAATTTCTGAATACGTGCAGGCCCCACTGCCAGAAATTTTTTTCTGTTTCCTCTTTTATAACATAGAGGACAACTGAACCAATAGAATGTTTTAATTATGGTTTAGATTTTAGGATCTTGATTTCAGTATTGGTTTCGGCCAATCAATATCGTCAACATTAGCCGTCAAAATTGGCAATATCAGCCATATTAGTAATGTCGGCCCAGTATCAGCTGATACCATAGGGTTAATGTTGTATCAGGTCCCTCAAAACCCAATATAATATTGCTAATATGTATCAACATCAGCCAATATTTGAAACCATAGTTTAACTCACATCATGTGATAAAGGGTTAAAGAAAGAGGTTGATCGGCAGCCAGCCAGAGCTCATTTCTCCCATCATATAGGTAGATTCAGAAAACAGCTGAAGCTCACTTATTATTACTTACTGGGTTCAGAAGTGACTCCAGCATTATTCTAGATTCCCCCAAATTAATAAAATAATAATACCTTAGTGTATCCTTGTCAATCTGTTATGTTTATTGTGCACATTGGTTTCTCAATAGTATTTTCACTTAGCAATTCATTTGCCAGTGGCCAATGATTATGATCCTAAGAAGTTTCTCCCAATATGAACTGAACTGATTAACCATGATCACCTGTCTGCAGTATTGGGTTTTAATTATCAAGAACTGATTTGTTTTTAATCTAAATCAACTAAAAATATTTATATGGGTTAATAAAAGACAGAATATGTGTTACAACGTATATAATATATATTATTAACATCAAATATTTATATACTCATATGTGTAACTTAGATGTGTGCACACAAGAAGTAGCCATATTTTGGTAGAAAGTAGATAAATATCTCCAACCACCTTTGCTCACAGCTAAGAAGATTATGCACGCGGTTTAGTTTCATATACTTTATGGAGAGTATTTTTCCATGAATCTATCATTGTACAGCTGTAATTTCTTAAAAGAATACAGCAAGCTAGCTAATTTCACTACCTTCCCCTCAGTTTTTGAGCATCTGACATCTAAAACTTTGGCTTCTATTTGCAAAACGCATAGTTTTCCTGCACCATGAATTGACAATAGGGTACTCCCAAACAGGGATCAAAATCTCGGCCGAGTCGGATACGACTCGGCCGAGTCGTATCCGACTCGGCCCCCTCCGGTCCAACTCGGAGGCCCGAGTCAGGTAAGTATCGCCGAGTCGCCCGAGTCGGGTCCGAGTCGGACCCGATCCGGGCCGACTCGGACCCCGTGACTGCGCCCTTAAAAACGCGATGTGGGAGAGAGAGATCAGATCTAATCTCTCTCTCTCTCTCTCGCGCTCGCCGTCCCCCCCGCGACGCCCTCGCCGTCCCCCGCCGTAGCCGTCGCCGTCGCCGTCGCCTGCAGGTATGTTCTCCCCTCTCTCCCTCTCAGTCTCTCTCTCCTTCTCTCTGTGCCTCTCTCTCCCTCTCTTTCTCTGTCTCTCTCCCCCGCAGCGGCGCGCGCTCTCTCTCTATCTCTCTCTCTCTCTCCCCCTCTCAGCAGCGACTCTCTCCCGGCTCTCTCTCCGCAGCGACTCTCTCTCTGTCTCTCTCTCTCTGTCGGTGGCTATCTCTCTCTCCCTCTGTATCTCTCTCTCACTCTGTATCTCTCTCTCTCTCTGTCGGACTCTCTCTCTCTCACTCTGTATCTCTCTCTCTGTCGGATTCTCTCGCTCTCTCTGTATCTCTCTCTCTCTCTCTGAATCTCTCTCTCTCTCCCTCTCC
The DNA here is from genome assembly GCA_038442645.1 of Agave tequilana. Classification (NCBI taxonomy): domain Eukaryota; kingdom Viridiplantae; phylum Streptophyta; class Magnoliopsida; order Asparagales; family Asparagaceae; genus Agave; species Agave tequilana. The sequence continues at coordinate 33,243 of JAVJIF010016362.1, forward strand.
CTCTCCCTCTCAGTCTCTCCCCCCCTCTCTGTCTCTCTCCCTCTCCCTCTCCCTGTCAGTCTCTCTCTGTCTCTCTCTCTGTCCCTCTCTCTCTCCGTCTCTCTCTCTCTCTCCTCCACTGTGTTCCCCTCTCTCCTCTGTCTCCGTCTCTCTCCCTCTCTCTGTTCCTCTCTCTCTAATTAATTTGCATTTAATGTCATTTAATTTAGTTTAGTTTAGGTAAAGTTAATTTAACTTAATTTAGGTTAATTTAATCTAATAAAATTTTGTAATTACGTTAGGTAATTTAATAATTTTATTGAAGTTAGGTAATTAAGTTAGTGTAGGTTAATCTAGTATAAACTAGTTTAGTTTAATTTAATGTAGTTTCATTTAATTGAATTGAATTTAATTTAAATTAATTTAGTTAACTTAATTTAGGTTAATTTAATTTAATAAAGTTTTGTAATTAAGTTAGGTAATTTAATAATTTTATTGAAGTTAGGTAATTAAGTTAGTGTTGCTTAATCTAGTATAAACTAGTTTAGTTTAATTTAATGTAGTTTCATTTAATTGAGTTTAATTTAATGTTTTTTAATTTAGTTAATTTTAGTTTTAATTTAATTTAACAGATAATTTTTTTAAATTTCAGTATGGCTCCAAAGCAACGCGATATTGGATGGGAACATGGTACCCCTGTTGGTGGAAGTAGAAAACTTGTGAAGTGCAATTATTGTGGGAAACAAGTCCATGGTGGTATCACTAGATTGAAGCAGAATATAGCACATGTACCCGGTCAGGTGGAAGGATGCTTGCGAGTATCAAAGAGATATCTCAAATAATGAGACATCTTTCTGAAGGTAGCAAAGAAAGAGCGGCCATTAAATCTAAAAAAGACCGACTTATGAGATCTTTAAGTGAGGAAGATTTCTATGAGGTGACCGAAGAAGATTCTGATAATGAAATTGAAGAAGTTGGTGGTTTAGAAGAAGTTGAAAGAAGACAACTGAAACAAGCCATGAAAGAAAGTCGTGAAATGGCTTGGAGATCGGCAGAAGGAGTTGATATTGGTGGCAGTAGTTCACAGCCTTCAGGATCAGGGAGTAACCGTGGATTGCGTCGGAGTATGACTATGAGAGAAGCTGAAATTCCAGCTCGTGGTATTGATCCTTACATGTTCCCAACAAAACAGAAATCAATCAAAAGCATGTTCTCAACTGAGAATATGAAAAAAGTTGGGAAATCAGTGGCGAAGTTCTTTCACTACAATGCAATACCATTCAATGCAGCTAATAGTGGTCCTTACTACCAAGCCATGATTAATACTATTGCGGAGGCAGGTCCAGGTGTAAAAGGCCCTACAGGGTACCAGATTGGCAATCTCTATTTAGAGGAGGAAGTGAAAGAAATTGGAGTATATATTGCTTCAATAAAAACAAAATGGCCGCAGTATGGTTGCACGATCATGTGTGATGGATGGAGTTCTCATAATAGAAAGCCTATTGTTAATTTCATGATTTATTGTGATAGAAGCATGATCTACCATACTTCTATTGATACCACTAATATCTCGAAGACTGTTGAGTATATATTCTCGCTAATGGATAAAGTTGTTGATGAAGTTGGTGAAGAAAATATCGTGCAGGTTGTAACAGATAATGAGGCAAGTTTCAAAGCAGCTGGTCACATGTTGATGGAGAAGAGAAAACATTTGTTTTGGTCTCCCTGTGCAGCACATTGCATTGATTTGATGCTTGAAGATATTGGCTCTTTGAAATCAGTCAAGGAGACATTGGATGATGCTAAGGTGATCACATCATTCATTTACAATAGCCTCAAAGTGGTGAATTTAATGAAGCTATATACCAAAGATAGAGATTTGTTGAGACCAGGTATAACACGGTTTGTCACCGAGTTTATTTCTATTGAAAGCCTTATTCGCTATGAGCAAGATTTGAAAAGAATGTGCACGACTACCGAATGGCGTGAATTCAACAAGGAAAGGAGTAGAAGAAGTGTGTGAGATAAGGTTGCTAATCTCATTCTGACTGACCGGTTTTGGAAGAAGGCAAGAGAGGTCCAAAACATTATGGATCCTCTTGTTAGAGTCTTGAAGATAGTGGACCAGGACAAGAAACTACACTATCTATTATATATGAAGCTATGGATAGAGCAAAATTGGCTATAAAGGCCTCAAATAAGAACTGGAAGAAGTACTGAGACATCATTGATAGAAGATGGGAGGGACAATTGCATAGACACTTGCATGCTGCTGGTAATTCATTTGCCTAGAAATCATATTTTGACTAGAAATTGAAACTGTCATATCATAACAATCGTTTGCTTACATTATTGCAGCATATTTTTTAAATCCAGCACTCCAATATTCAAAAAACTTTTCTACACATCCAGAAGTGAGATATGGATTAAAGGAGGTCATTAAAAGATTGGAGCCAGATTTGACTAAACAAGCAAGAGCTATTAATGAGGTAATAATAATTTATTTAGTTCATCGATATAATGTTATGCAAATATTAACACTTGTGATGTGTATTCTCACAGATAAAATTATTTGTGGATGGAGTTGGAGAATTTGGAAGCTCACTAACTAGAAGAGCAGTGCAACAATCTCTTCCAGCTGATTGGTGGATTAATTATGGCGAAGAAGCTCCCAATCTGCAGAAAATTGCCATCAAAGTCTTAAACCAAACATGTTCTTCATCGGGTTGTGAAAGAAATTGGAGCACGTGGTCGCTAATTCATACAAAACTGCGCAACCGGTTGGCAATGAAAAGTTGCATAAACTAGTATATGTGCATTACAATATGCGGTTGCGAGTAAGAAACTTGACATGCAAAAGCGACACTGATGATTATTACAACCCAATTGATCTGAACAATATTTTCAATGATGATGATATTTTGGATGAGTGGATTCGTGAGGGAGAACAGCCGATGTTACCACCAGATGACTTAGGTTGGTTAGATGAAGGTATTCGTCATACTGACGAAAGTGGCGGTGATGATGGTGATGGCGGTGATGATGACCGCGGTGATGGTGGTGGCGATGATGGTGGTGAGGGTGATGGTAGTGAGGGTGATGGCGGCAGTGATGGTGGTGATGGTGGTAATGTTGAAGAGACTCATGGTGTTGGTGGAAGCCAACGAGATGATGCTTTAACATGAGATTCACAATATTATGTCACACAAGATACAGATCATGGAGGCCGGGCGGGGATTTCACAGCAGCGTAGGTATTTGGATCGGTTGGTCGAATTCAGTTCTAGCGATGATTATTCGAGTGGACATGATAACTACTCACATGGTCATCATAGTCTTGAAGGCCATTTACAGGGGTTGGGTTTGACATCTGGCCAATATTCTGGCACACTGATTATTCTAGCACTGGTGAATACTCTACTAGCAGCACTGAATATCGAGGTTTTGGGTATTATCACCATGGAGCTGATATTGCACAACCCCTACCGCCATATTACTCTGATAGTGGATCCTCTGCATGGTTCACAGTCGCGGTCTCGGCCGCCGACTCGGCGGGCACTGAGACGGATCGGTCTCGGCAACTCGGATCGGTATCGGGCGATACACGCAAAACGCTACATAGAAAGCTAAAAAAATTCTGAAAAAATTACGACAAATCTTAAAAAAATGTAGACATCCACATTCATGTATCACATATCCAAAATATATCACCTAAGACACTAAACATAAAGCAAAAGTATAAATACACGCGTCGTCGGTAGAAGTATATCAAAATACATGCACAATATAGTAAATTGCACAAACTACATTCATAAATACATGCTAATATAGTTATTTTCACATTAAATTGCGATGAGGCACAAAATTATCATCATAATGCCGAGTCGACCGAGTCAACTCCGATTCTCGGCCTAGTCAGTCTCCTCTGAGTTGAGTCGACTGACTCGTGACTCGGACTCGTCTCAGAGCGGGCTGAGACGGATACGACTCGGCCGACTCGTCTCCGACTCGGCCGAGTCTTTGAACCCTGATCCTCTGGCCAATCATCTCAGCCTACAGGATCTCACCCACAAACATATCATTATCCTTATGGAAACTATATGCCTGGTTTCTATACTTATCGCGGGCCAGATGATAATGATAATTTGAAGCCTCCTCGTAATTCAATGTGGAATGACTATATTAGCAGGTATTTATGAATTATTTTGTGCAATTTACTATATTATGCATGTATTTTGATATTTTTCTACCGACGACGCTTGTATTTATGCTTTCACGTTATGTTTTGAGTGTTAGGTGATATGTTTTGAATATGTAATGCATGAATTTGGATGTTTACATTTTTTATGATTTGTCATGATTTTTTCATAATTTTTTTGGCGCTCTATGTAGCGTTTTTTGCGTATCGCCCGAGTCCGATCCGAGTCGCCGAGACCGATCCGTCTCGGTGCCGGCCGAGTCGGCGGCCGAGACCGAGACTTTGAACCATGCTCCCAAAACTTATTGTGCTAATGGCCTGCCTTTCATCTGTAAGCCAAAAAAAAATTGAATCTCTGCAGTAGCCAATGTTAACTGCCATGCCAATAAATCATGATCTTGGAACTTAGAAGGCAGCTGTGAGGTAATGATGTTACCTATCACAAGATCACCTTAGTATCTATGTTAATAACAATATTTTCTATAAACAGGCTCATACACCAGAACTTTTTTCTCCTGATCTCTTTTGCCACTTGCCAACAGGCAATGGTTAATGGTTATGCACCCTTAACAGGAATGACACGCGGGGAAATAATCAATCAGCATGTCATGTGAAATCTGGAAATAGACAGCTATTTAGATCACTTTTTACTATGTATAAGAGCTCTAATAATAAGTACACGCCTTAAAAAACTTGGATCTGTCAAGCTCCAGAGGAGAATGACTAGGTTATAAATGACCTATGAAAATTGTTGCTGGTAGTGGTGGAGGTGGTGGTGTTGGTGATGCGGTGAAAAGTAGTCTTCAACATGGCTATACCGTTACCCAAAAAGATTTACAATCCACATTTAGAAAAAAGAAACTCCACAAACCAAATTAAGAGAGTTAAGATTTTAATGTGCGTCACCAGGCAATTGGGTAAGCAATTGCCAAAAAAATGGGGGTCAGATGAGCATAGACTAGTAAAGTGCGGAACTTCAACAAGCTGTGCTGGTTACAACCAGTCAGGTGAGGATTAATACAATGGAGAAATGTAAAGACCTTAGAATGTAGTGAAATAGTCCAGCCAGGATATAGTCCAGCCAAATGTAGTGAAATAAACACCAATATCGTAGGAAGGTTTCTCAGTGAACATCCTATCTTTACGGCATAGTCTACCCACTCCATAAGAAAATTTGCTGCTAATATGATGATAAGATCCAATATAATTACTTTAACTAAGTACATTGCCATACAGCAGAATCTGAAGTTTTTGGGCATAAAAAAACTGCAAGAGAAAAGCAGTAAGGAATATCGTTTCCTTTGGCAAGTGCAGAAAAGACAATCAGATATGATCTAGACATGCTAAAAACGAAACTACACAATCAGCACAGAAAATAAAAACCAAAGCAAGGCAACAGAATTACCATAAACAATCAGCAGCCAGTGCAATAACACGAGACAGAAAAATAAACCTCGAAGCCCTTAATTCAAATCCCATGCTGCTGGTGACTCCAAATAAATCACATATGCTCCAATATATGATGTAATTTTGGCACTCGCCTCTGAAATAGCGGTTCAAGCCGAAAAGATTGAACACCCTGTATCCACCTTTTAGCATCGTACATTTCATGCCAAGCCTGAACTATTTCATCAATCTTGAAACCCAAACCTGCAACCAAAGAATTTCTTTAGCAATTTGATAACCGCTGCCCCAGGAAGCTACCAAGGCAGTTAGTCAATTAAGGCACTAGAGTAGGAAGATCCCCTTGAGCCATCTAGAGCATCAGAAGCACTCATATAATGATCTCACACCAAGGTCACATCATATATTTAAAATTATTTCCTAGCTTCCAGCAGATCATATGCGACTCAGAAACACTCTTGAGGCTCATCTGGAATAGTAGATCCTACTTTAAGTTCTAGCTACTTCCTCATTGACCCAAAATCTCCTTAATCCATACACTGATTACCTGTAGATGAATATATTCTGTAGTTACGGCCACACTATAGCAACTGTACTAGGATAACCAACTAAAATTGGTACTATAGTAAAAAAAAAAAAAATTGGTAATAATTAGCATAATTGCAGAACTATAGAGCAGTATCTTTTTCATATTCCAGTATCAGTGCCAACAATGACAGGGTTATGGTAATATATCCATATCTATTGTACAGTTCTACTACTACTAAATACTAATTAGTCAACCACTGTTAACAACATGAATATCTGGATGGATTTGCACTAATAGTCGTTGGAGCCTACTACTACAGTTAGAACTAAAATGTAACATTTATCAATAGAAAAACAGTTATATGTGTTTGGATTTGCATTGCAGTTAGAAAAACAAGATCATAATGGACATATATGCATGTGTGCATAATTTTATACGGAAATATGTAAGTCACTGCTTGGCCTCAGCCATGAAGAATCAGCCCTAGCACAAGCTACTATTTTCAAACTATTATTTTCTTCTTTTATGCATGAAGGCAAAATCTAACTACTGCAGAATCTATATAATTTTAAAATAAAAAAAGTTGTTGTACCTTCTTGGGTAGTTTCATTGGCAATATGATTTTTTATCATAACAGCGAGATCAGCCGGGGAAGCTCCTGCCAGTTTGAACTTTTCCACAGCTGCCATAAGACAGTCCTCCCACACCGGAAGGCCTAATTTGAATTCTACAACTGATCGTTCATAGAGAATTGCCCCCCACAAAAGATTTATCTGTGACCGCATATTTGAAGCTTGTTCAGCAGCTTCATCATTAGATATGTCCTTAAAAAACACATCCAAGCCCATCTTCTCCAAAAGGAGTCTCTCTTTGTTGGGTTTAGAGAGATTCTTCAATCGCTGTTCCTCCATCTCCTCCCACATCTCAGTGCCCCTCTCCATATTATCTTCAGCCTTGTTGAAGAGCTCCAAAACTTCCGTCGATGGCCAAGTATCCAAATCTACCTTGCTTCCAATAGCATAATACCAAGAAAGCTTTGCTTGCTCAAACTGTTGCTGCCCAAGTGCAAGAAACCCTTCATAGAAGTCTGGCTTGATCTTTAAAGCCTCTTCGTACCTCTTACCAGCTTTAACATATTCTCCTTGAGCCCATTCGTAAGCTGACTTGATTTGTTCAAGTATTGACTCCTTAGGAGCATCTTCTGGCAAGACTAGCCTCTTCCTAGCCCGAGACATGTGGACATTACCCCAATTAAACAAGGCAAGAGAGGCCATCTCCTGAAACTTCTCCTCGGCAGTATCAAATATTTCCTGGGCTTCTTCGCTGGTAATTGTATCCTCCATAGCCTCTGAGTAAAGCTTCATCCCGAGCTCGTGAAGGTCCAGACATGCATCAGAATCGAAACCCGCGTGGTTCTTGAACAGTTGAGCAAACTGTATGATCCAGCTATCAATTAAAGGCGAGGTTCCATTCTCGCCTTCATGTCTCACACTACCATTTTCAGAAAAGCAATTTGAACTTTTATCTGGCACTTGCGACTCAGATACGTTTCTTTCCTCTTCAAATAATGGCTGGTGCTCTGGATTAACTTCTATAATGTAGAGCCTAACTGAACCCTGTGGATCTGCAGACTCCTCAGCCCACCTCAGCTCTTCTGACGTAGTAATTGTCACCAGATCACCCTCCTTATCCTTGTACTTGATAAGCACAGCCTTTAAGCTAGGAAACGGTTCCGAACAATCTCCCGCAACTGTGATACACTACAATTTGCAGGTATCTGAGCAACCCTTATATCCTCCCCAAATACCAGCTTCACAGCCCTCATTGGCTCTTCCTTCTTAACACCATTATCCTTATTATCATCACACTTCTTCACCTCCACAACCACCTTCTCCTGTACCTTGTGACTCTTCTTTTTCCTATTCTTCTCCTTGCCCACCTTTTCCCTCACCACAGCAACTTCTGGAGGCAAAAGCATTTCCTTGTCATCTAACTTGATACCCTTCTTCTCCATCGCCTCCTTGATTCTCTCGGAAATCTCCAAAGCTGTGAGATTGTTGGGCTCCAAAGCCAAAACCAAATCAACATCTCTGCATGCCAATTCCAACTGATTCAAAGATTCAAAACATTTTGCCCTCTTCAACAGAGCTTTCGTATACTTGGGGGAAGCCTCAAGGGCAAATTGCACTCATTTATTGCTTGGTGGTACTCTCCAGGGTTCATTTGCATGTAGCAAGCAGCAAGGTTGCTTCGCAAGTAGGCAACATCGACATGGTTCTTGGGGAGGAGCTTGATGGCCTTTTCATATTTGAGAATGGCGCCTTCATAATCCCTCCTCTGAAATAGTTTGTTGCCTTCTTCTTTTACGTCATGAGACATGTCAATAAAGATCGAGGTGTCTTCATCAAACACCTTCGGGCTGTGATCTGTAGGACGACTATGCTTCGAGCTGGAGTCACTTGTTTTTCCACTAGAGTGCTTCTTCTTCTTTGCCATCGGCTTCCCCATTTCCCCAATTCACTATCAAATCAGAAATCCAAACAATTTCTCTTGACTTCTCAAAGGAATTGCAAACGGAATCTGATGGGGATTATGAGTTTTCCTTGGAATCGCCCAATCGCCTTGAATCGCCCAATCGAGCTAGGAAAACCCCAATCCTTCAGCAACCCAATAAAAACACCTCAAATCCTATTCCCAACTTCAAAAGGCCACTCTTTTCCTTCACTAACCAACCAAAACACCTAAAAATAAAATAAAATACTTAAAATCAGCGACAACCAGTCGGTGTTTTTCTTAGACATCACAGCGCAATGAAAAACAGAGTCTTTTAAAAATAAAAAAAATCAATTTTACCGCAAAAATCAGCCAAAAAACAAAGGGAGGGCCAGGAACAACTCACAGCAGGACGAATGAAGACTAATCCAGAGACGGGTTTCCCTCAAACTGCTCGATTTAGCTCCACCAGCTTCAGAAATCGCCTCTCGTTTATGAGTTTATCCCCAAAAGCTAGGGTTCCTTCTCCCCAAATCTAGAGACAAATGCCAACAAAAAACGCAAACAAAAACCCTTTTGAAGACGCTTTCCTTATTCTGCCGCCTCGAGTCCCCCCAATCGCTAAATGCGTCGCACGAAATCCAATCACAAGCAACACTCGTACAACCCGTTGTCTCACACACACCAGCTCACGGACTCGTAGGGGCCACTGTGGGTGTTAAACTGGGTGCTCAGACGATTTATTAAGTACTGCAGATGGGCGGGGCAGAGTCACCGAAGCCCGGAAGGGCAACCAATGGGGTGCCTCCACGTGGGAATTGTCGGGTTGGAATTGGCAACGTGCGATGGTTACATGGATTCGATTCCAAAGTTTGTGGGCAGGCAAAAGAGTAGGGACGAAGTAACGGAGACTGGGAAGAGAACAGGCAATCGACTTAGGAGTGAAGACAAAGGGAACGGTTTGGATGCTTCAATTAATTTTGTAACTAATCTCATTTGCGATAAACTGTGGGTCAAAATAATTAATTTTGTGGTCATATAAATCTCACTTACTTGCAGTTTAATAACAGTCTCAAAAAAAATTTCATAAGTAATATTTATTTTAATATTATTTCGCGATCAACTTTTAGGTCAACTTTTTCACTTTCATTTTCATTTTCACATTAATAATCAAACACCGAAAAGTATAATATACTTTTTCACTTATACTTTCACATTATAACCAAACACCAAAAAAGAGAAATACGTAAATCTCAATTTTTTACTTTTTTTCTCACATTCTTCCCTCCATTTCCCACTCCCACTTTTTCCTTCCACTCTCAACAAACCAAACAGGCTGTGAGAGAAAGAGAGACTTGTTCGGAGCCCAATCTGTTTGCTAAATGGGCCTTAAATCCACGGCGGAAAAGGCAACCAAAAGCCCAGCCCAGCAGAAAAGATTTGACTGTAGCGTGCAGTCAACGCACAGTATCCCCACTAATAGAGATGCGGTGCTCCAACCCAAGTCAAAACTGTACAAGGCATCTAGACGTTGACACGTGTCCAATCGCCTCTGCCCCTCACCCGCCAACGTGTGACGTGTCTTTGAATTTTGGGGGCAGTTTCTTCAAGCTCCTTCTCAATTTTCCTCAAAATCTGAAGCTAGGGTTTGTTGCTCTACTCTCAACCTGCAAAGTTTCAGTCGCACGCTGCCTCCTGGTGCACTGACAACGGTGAGTCTCTCATCCCTAAGATCTTCTCTAATGGCGATGCTGACTGTACTGATCACTAAAAACAGCAGCAAAATCTAGCCTTTTTAATGGCTTTGGTTGCAAAAGCAGTTCAATTGATCTCTTTGGTCTATGTAACTGTCAATTTTTGATGGATGGTCAACTGGTTATCAAACTGACTATATCGGTGTCCAAAAGGAGCTGGATCATTGTCTAGAGTTGATCTTTTGACCTCTCGGAAACTGAATTGTTCAAATGACCAGTGTTATTTTTTATTTAATAAATTTGGGCAATTAGATTGTGTGGCTGATCATGGACAAGTTTTTGAGTGTATTACAGGAGTTCTAAATTTCTCAACTTTTGCCATAATTTAGAACTAGGAGCAGTGAACTAAATGCTAGCTCTTTGGATTGCATTTCAAGTTGAGTTCTTGGGATTGTACTTCAAGTGGAGTTAATTGGGAGCTCTTTGGGATTGCACTCCAAGTGGAGTTGATACTGGAGATTTGATAATTTGAGTGGTGGTGTTTGGATAAAAGTGCCATGTCCCCTTGTGCAAGTGCGATAGGATGTGAAAGAATTCTGGGATATCTCTGTTAGAATAAACCGTACCTATCGCTTGTGTGCATGCTATTATCTCAAAGAAGCGTGGTGATTTGTTAGTTGTTACCCTATATAATCTGGAATTGTATCATTATTTCATCATGCTTTAGTCTATGTTTCCTTTTTACGCTTCCTTTTTTTTTTTTTCCTGACTTGGATAAAACAATCTCTGTCTAACATAAAATAGAAACCAAAATTTACCACATTGAAGAGCCATCCGTGTAAAATGGAGCAGCTTTTATGATACATTTGAGTCCAACATCATTACACATGCTATATTTCTGGCCATGTAGAATCTGAAAGACTTATGATATTGACACAATGACAGTCTGTTAGTTGCTGGTTGCTGAATCCTTTAGAACTTCCAAAAACTTCTATCAAGACCTGAGTATTATGTGGTTTCTCGTGCATATTTCCACCACCAAACGCTCACTCTCCTCAGAAATCAGTTCTTGAATCATATTGGTTAGAATGGTTTAATTTAATCAATTATTCAGTTTGTGCTGATTGTTACTTTCCAACCTACTAAATCAAATTTGATTAAAGAAGTAGAAGAGCTGTTTTACAATTAATTTGGAACAGTCTCCTTTTTACTTATGTGTGTACTTTATCTCACGGCGTTCTCATAACTTGTTAATGGCGAAAAACTGGAAGAGGAACTTGATGGGTGGCTCAGAGAATGTGGTCTGCCCAAATCTCCTGACGTTAGAGGTGCTATTGCTCCGTAAGCCAGCAAATACATCGTATTTTATTGCATATCTGTTAATTATCATCATCACGCTAGGTTGAGAGAGAATTCATCAGCCTGCTGATGGCATTAGCTATTAAAATTACAGGCATGCTGGCTATTCATATTCGGTCTTGCAGCAGCATATGCATTTGGGAACATAGATCCAGTCAATATATGAGTCAAATTTCAAGATCAGTATCCTTTTTCCTACTCTTCTATCTTATTCATAACCAGCTTGTAGACCTGCCATTCATGATTTTGTCGCACTTGAACAGGATGTAATTATTTATCGAATAATCTTGTTGCATATTGTTTGTACTGTACAGTTGTTCTATTACCAAAGTTCCCCCAAGAACTTTTGTAGTGTACATATTCACTTGCTTTTTGCAGAGTTCAAAGCCATATGCTTATTGTATATAAGCTGAAAATCTTTAATAGACAACAAGTTATTAAACTGATTATTTGTTGAGCTAGACTAAAAATAATAAGCATTACCGCTTTTATTTTTTTAAAAAAGGTTATGAGAATAACACTCAAATGCCACTTGATGATATGGGAAATGGGTATCTATCACACATTGTGCTTCTTTGGGTGGATTTTTTTTCCTTCTAAGTGTTTGTTTGATTGTGTGTCTAATATTTGGATTTTGGTTGTAAATGGTTAGTTGGAGCAAGCCAAATGAGTTGCGCATATTTTCCTTTCTAACCTAATTGTCAAAAATGGCAAATCATTGTGTGTGTTTATCATCGTTTTATTGATGAAAGATATTTTTGTCATTCAATCATTCACTAGTTCTTCTGTACAAAAGCTACTGTACTTTGTTATTTACATATAATCATTATCAGAGGACTTCACAAACTGAGAAAAGTGTGAATCCTATCTGGTGCTGGATACTTTGATTGCTGACGATTTCTTCTCAGATCAAATAATTTCTAGATTTAACTTTTAGTATAGCCTGTGAGGATTCCTTTCTGCAGCAAACAATGTTTCAACCTCAGAACTCAGTAGGCTTTTATTCATCTTGCTTGTTTGAAATTTGGTTAAAATCTATCTTCATCTATGGGTGTGATAGAATTGTTATTTGAAGGAATCAATCTGACAACTAATCAATGTCACCGATCTAATTGGCCAGGTCGGTGAATACCAGGTGGGAGGTTTTCCGTTCAATAGAATGTTTCTTAATTACAGAATCACTTTTCAATTACCTTCATTGGTCAAACGCCAATTAGACTGGTATACGTCAGTCTTAATATACTGTATATCAGTATAACTCCTGTATAAAGAAAATTAATTCACTTATACAGTACTTGGAGTGAGGTACGCTTATAGCGAATCTCCTTAAGACAATTACGTCCCCCGCTACGGTGCTAATGGGTTACTGGACACTGGTCTCCCAAGATACAGCACTTCTTCACGGTATTTGGATAGCACTACCAAATCACCGTACGGTCGAATCGTAGTTAACCAGTACCTTCACATGATTATCAAAGCAGCAGGATCAAGACAAATCTCAGGAAGAATATTTGTCTTTACTTTGGAAGAACGCCTACTGTAGAGAAAGGAGGGACATAAAGAATATTCTTCTTTGGAAGTCACAGATTCAGACAACAATTCTATTAAAGAATCTGTTGAATTTTTTGAGCCTTCTTTCAGAACGAATCTTGCTTCAGAATCTGAGTTACTTATTCGCTTCCAGTTCGGAATCTGAGTTGCAGAAGAAGAGAGAGAGGGATGCGAGTTTTCTTCTCTATTTTCTGTGTTCTGTCTATTCTGTGTGTTTTAAAATGGGAGAAAGGAGCGCTATTTATAGTGCTCCGGGAAGGGTAGAGTCATCCGAACGGTGGCAACGGTTCGGTCTGAACCATCGCAACGGATCGTTCCAGATAGAAACCGCATAGACCGTTGCAACGGTTCGCGTGCGGTTTCCTGTCAGCCGTTGCGCGGGTCCGGATAGCGGAGCGGGCGCGATCCGCCATCACACCATACCCTAAGACCCGGTTCAAAAAGAACTGGAGGTAGGAAACCCGAACTCGGGCTCTGGACTCTGGCACCAGCCGGCCGCCGCCGAGCGGGCATGGTTTCTCTCAAATCGCGCGCAAAAACTTCAAGTACCCAAAAGACACACCCTTTGTTCCCATTTTTCTCTATTTAAACACTTCAAATTTCCATCCCATGTTCAATGTGGAACCAAATGCTTTTAGGTACCTTTAGTTTCCTTTTGACTTTTGAATTAGGCAAACTTTAGGCTTGAATATCTCATTCATTCGAAGTCTGAATTGAACATGTGAATATATCACGTTCATACCCAATGGAAGGAGAACACACTCCAACCATTACCCAATTGATTCTATCAACGGATCTCACCGTAATTCAACTCAAAGATTCACGTTTAATTCTTCATATTTTCCAACAATAGAATCATAGAACTTTTAAATATCTATCATATGATACGATAATTTCTTCAGATTAAAATGTTCAATTTCTGTGCATGAACTTTTGTAGTCATTTTTCCAAGCCTCAAACTGTTCCAAGTCATCTTTGTTTATTGCTGAATTTCTGATGCATCAGTAGAGCTTCTCAGGGACATGGAACTCAATTTCTTGCATGATACATTGTTTTCATAATATCACTAATATGTGGATGTTATACTTTTCAGTTTGCGGGTTTTTCTTCTTGGTCCATCTCATCACTATTGCACGCCAAAATGTGCTCTCACCAGAACTTACTTTTATAGCACACCTTTGGGAGACTTGCCAATCGATGTGGAAGGTACATGTTGGAAAATGTTGCAGTCCTATTTGCACGGAGTTTATTTTAGTTTTCTTTTTTTCCTTTCCCAATATTATGTGGTGTGTACCCATCCATGTCTTCTGTGAAAAGAAGGTTGATTACGGTACCATATAAGTAGATTTGACTGCTCGTTATTGTGATATATCTTCCTCCCTCCTTTCCCATACAAGTGGATTACTAAATTTTAGTGCCACCACCCCCTTCCACCACCACCCACCTTTGTTGCGACCTCTGGAGGAAATTCTCAAACGCCTTTCTGAGGAAATTCTCAAACAGTGACACGCCAATCAACCGAGATCGGCGTAGATTAGCGTCCCAACGCCGAGTATATCACGAACAATGTGCACAAACACAAATACAAAGAGAAAGTGAGAAACAAACGATTTAACGAGATTCGACAAATTGCCTATGTCCTCGGGTAGAAGGAAGAAGATCTTATTCAAACAACTGCGTTACAAGGGTTACAAATTGATCTAAAAATTCAAATTGAGAATCTACGCAATTCACTGTAGAATTCTCCTAAACAAACTAATCTTAGAACTCTCAATACAATTCACTTCTCTCAAAAAAATTTCCATCAATGGGGACAATACCCCTCAATATATAGCCAAAGAATACGAAGAAAAAAAAATCGACATATCTGAATTCAGATTAGAAACGAATTCAGGACCAAACTCGAAAGTGCCAGGGTGGCTTCATTTGTCGACTAATCCAATTGATTAGTCGATTAATTAACCCCAACAGAGGTTAGGGTGAGATCCAAGCTACTAGTCGACTACTTTTCCCAATAGAAAGTCGGTGATCTCAGTAGTCGACTGGTCCATCTCCTAGTCGACTCCAGTCGACTAGCACTTCTTCTAGTCGATTGATCTCTGCACAACTTCACAGATTTGTCAATCTTCTTGCACGTACTCGCTTGTACTCATGTTGCTCTCTCTTGGCTATCTCGAACGAATTAGAAAACTCCAATTTCATCTTCTCCCCCGCAACCCCCACCAAACCCTAAGTCCCAGGTTTGTCGAGTTGGCCTACCTATTTCTACTTTTAGAAGTTCAGATTTTTGTTTTAAATTATGCTACTCAGTGGCTTGTTGGTCAGTCTAAATTTAGCATCCTCTGTATTTTTTGGTTGCAGTCAAAGAGGAGCTGCAGTCGGGAGGGAGAATTTGAATTCATGGATATTCATGTTGATGAAGCAGAACATAGCATGGAAATGCACTTGTCATACCTTGCCAAAGTGTTTCATGGGTAAATGAGTATAGCACAGGACAAACCTCCAGGCTGTTTTTTCATGCGGACTAACTAGTGTAGTTTATGATGCAGTTATCCAGTTAAAGTTGTACCTATTTTGGTTGGAGCTCTTAGTGCCGAAAATGAGGCCATGTATGGAAAGTTGCTGGCAAAGTATGTAGATGACTTGGGAATTTCTTCTCCCGTGTCTTCAGACTTCTGCCGTTGGGGATCTAGGTATGCTATTAACTTTTGTACCTTACCAGCGTAATAATGGCCAAATGCGTGCGCATTGGGAAAATAGAAGAACTTTCTAGAAGTATCAGTACAAATTTTTATTTTTAAAAGCATAAAAAATTATTGCTGTCTAATTTAAATAAATCTGTATTTTTAATTCTTTTGAAACATGGGAGGCATGACAATTAATTAAGGAGAGACATAAATTGCAAGTTAAGATTACTTTAGATGCTTAACTAAAATCATTTTTCTAAAAGTAACTGAATACTAAAGTTAAAAAAAAGGTATGGATAGAGCAAGTAGGATACAATTTATCTTTTTTATTATCAAAAAACTTGATAAATTCAACTTTTTAATAGTAGTATAGATACCAATCTTTTGCTTAATATGTCTACAAATTAAGTTAATTTAAATGTGATTCTCGAGAATTTAGCTTTATGGTAGTGAAATTTCTTAAATTTTCTTGGATTTGCTTTCAATAGCCAAGATCAAAATTTTCACATGTACTTGCCTTCTGTGTTTTCAGATTCTACGTGGTAAAATGTATATGTCTTAATGCTTTGAGGTTTTGTGTGGCTGTACTCTCACAATCTCAGTCACTATTATGTGATTGACTATAGCAAATTGTAGACTATTCGACTCTCAAACCAAAGTTGAAACTTCTAGCTTGATGCAACTGTAGAGAGAGGGCAAATCCAGGAGATAGAGTTTTTTAAACTCTATGACAGGACTTCGGTCGACCGACATGCACAAGGCTTGGATCGTCAACTCCCCGGTCGACCGATGTTGCACGCGGAAGAGAAACCCAGTTTGATCGGTCGACCGGACGGTTGACCGACATTTCCAGTAAGTCCTGCAACGACAGAGGGTATTGAGCCATCGACCGAGCATCTCTAGGAATTCGACAACACAATATGTGAGCGCCACCCTATCAGTGTGTTCCTCCATGTACCCCCTTCAATCTCTCTCCCTCCCTCTTTCTCTCACACATACTGTAATATCTCTGGTCTAAAATACTGTATTTTTTTAAAGCATTTATTTTATTTTACTAGTAATATTATTATTTGTTATTCTTAGTAATGAGTGTTTCATTATGATTATAATTATTATTGCTATTGTTATGGTTATTTTAATTATTATTAGAAGTATTGTTAACTATTATTGTTATTAATATTATTATTATGTATTGATATTATTGTTGTTAATTATTATTACTAGAGTATTATTATTAGTATTTTATTATTGTTATTTTTTCTATTATTACATGTTTAATTATTATTTTTATTATTTATCATCATTGTTATTATTAATATTATTGCCTGAATTTAAATGTTCCCCCTTGATTCTTTTCCCCATACCTATTTATCTAAACTCCATACCCACCAACCCAATAACCCAAAACCCAATCCTAATTCAAATCCTATCTTATCAAATCTTTTCATAAATCTTAACTAATCCTAATTTAAATCCTAACAAACATAATATCTATCCCAACTTTACACAAATTCAAATATTATTTTTAAAATCATAACCTTAATTAATTCTATTCTAAACTACCCAGTCAAGCAGTTTGAACCAAACTGAAATTCCGATTTTAAAATCCCTAATAATCTATAAAATCCTAAACTATTTCTTTTCCTACCTCCAAAGAAAAGTCATGACCCAACTCTCCCCACCTCCTCCTTTATTTTCTCCTCAAGCGGAGTATGAACAAAATGGATCTTGAAGTGCAAAAATTGAGTAACATGCTACGAGAGATCAAATCCAAGTAAGTAATCTATCTTTTCACAATTTATTTGATATAAATAGTTTATTAAAAATCATGTCTATACTATGACTATTCATGAATTTTTATACATCAAAACTCAACCATAAATTCAACTAAAATAGTGTAGTTTATGATGCTAGGAGAGATCAAATCCAACCAGAATGTTTTTTCATGCCAACTAACTAGTGTAGTTTATGATGCAGTTATCCAGTTAAAGTTGTACCTATTTTGGTTGGAGCTCTTAGTGCCGAAAATGAAGCCATGTATCGAAAGTTGCTGGCGAAGTATGCAGATGACTTGGGAATTTCTTCTCCGTGTCTTCAGACTTCTACCATTGGGGATCTAGGTATGCTATTAACTTTTGTACCTTACTAGCGTAATAATGGCCAAATGCATGCGCATTGGGAAAATAGAAGAACTTTCTAGAAGTATCAGTACAAATTTTTATTTTTAAAAGCATAAAAAATTATTGCTGTCTAATTTAAATAAATCTCTAGTTTTAATTCTTTTGAAACATGGGAGGGGCGACAATTAATTAAGGGAGAGACATAAATTGCAAGTTAAGATTACTTTAGATGCTTAACTAAAATCATTTTTCTAAAAGTAACTGAATACTAAAGTTAAAAAAAAGGTATGGAGAGAGCATGTAGGATATTATCAAAAAAGTCGATAGGAAAGGATACAATTTATCTTTTTTATAAACATAAAAAAGCATGAATTTAAGCAATATCTTATGTGTTTCCGACTAAAATAATTAAATATCCAAATTTGATATTGGGATAGGATTTGCGTTGAAGAAGTATATTAGCATCTTAGCTTATCATCAAAATACAAAATTAACTAGGATAAAATTGATGGGTTTTAGGTATAACAAACAAACTTAGACTTTTAAGGGAGCATGCAACCTTTTAGTTGTTATAGTAAACAACTAAAAATTTCCCTTCAGATCTCTTGGAAGCAAGCACCACAAATGTCGTGCCTCTGATGGAATCACACCCAACGATCCAAAATTTAACTAAGTATGGATGAACTATCATAGAGTTCTTCCAAGAGGAGAAAGAAGGAGGCTAATACTCAAGCCAAGAGGTTGTGTATTAGACTGAATCCCTAAGGCTCTATTTATAGCCTTGGATAGCCTCCAGTTTTCTTATCCCACCAATGTGGGACTAATTTCCCAAAGGAAATTTTGTTCTCCTTTTAGTTATACTTATTTTTGAATCTCGAGGGCAACCCAAAAGGACTATGCTGCTATCAATTATAGTTATTACTTAGACACCTAATCCAACAGTCTCCCACTTGGATAAGTCTAATAACTTCCTAATTGATCAGCAAATTGTAGCTTCCAAAAGCCATTGTCGAACTCTGACCTAGTCAGTTTCGTGTCCTAAGATAAGAGATCATATAATCCTTCGTTCTACAAGATATCATTTGAACATGAGACATGGAACATAATCAATCTCTTTGTCCAGTATTTTGTTTCCCGATTTCTGATTTGTACTGACATAGAACTACTAAATGAACACATCAATTTAGTCCTGGTCGGGCCCGACACTATATGTCAACTTCAAATCACCGAGGGGCCCAAAGATATCGCTTTTCCCGTTAGGCAAAAGGAACGAATAAACTTTGACTTATATGCTTGCACCATTTACTCATCAAATCATGCACAACAATACGTTTTATAACATCAAGTTACTGATGCGTTTACATATTATCAACGCACAACTGACTTGTAAACCACAACTCATATATCTCCATTTAAAGATTATAAGATATTATCGTCTCAGAATTACTCGTGATAAATTCCATGAAGTAATTCTCTGAGCGTGGGTTAATCCAATACTTAAATCTCCATTTCAAAGTACTCATGAACATTGCAGCAATACCATTGCTATGTCTAAAACTCTTTAGACAATCCACAACTCTATTCATGACAGTCTTTATTCACTACTTACTTCCAAAAGTATGATCGACTGTGGAATTCGAATAATCAAATTATTCGGGAAGTAAAACATGCAAAATGAAACACAATAATAAATAATTGACAAAAGGTAGTAAATAAACTCATAAATAATTCTCTATTATTTAATCACCAAAAGTCAATCACATTTACTTTGTTATAAGTTTCAACCTAACTATCTAACTGCTAAAACCAACATCATCTCTCAGACCAATGCTCCTAGCATGCTGATTGTGTTTAACCCTACTCAGACCCTTTGTGAGTGGATCTGCAGGATTATCTTCAGATGAAACCCTCCTCACTACAACGAGGCCTTCTTCTACCTTGTGTCTGATAAAATGGTATTTTCTGACAATATGTCTAGATCTGCCATGATCTCTTGGTTCTTTTGTTAATGCAACCGCTCCTTCATTATCACAGAAAATATCCATTGGCTCCTTGATGGTTGGCACAACTCCAAGATCTTCGATGAAGTTTTTCAACCAATTGCCTCCTTTGATGCTTCGCTTACCGCTATGTACTCTGATTCACAAGTAGAATCAGCCACTGTGTCTTGCTTGAAACTTTTCCAAGTAACTGCTCCTCCATTTAAGGTAAAGACCCAGCCAGATTGGGAACGGAAGTTGTCCCTATCTGTTTGAAAGCTGGCGTCACTATACCCAGTTACTCTCAATGTATCACAGCCACCAAGTACTAGGACCCAGTCCTTAGTCCTTCGCAGATACTTGAGAATATTCTTAACCGCTACCCAATGAGCTTTACCTGGATTTCCCTGATAACGACTGACCATGCTCAAAGCAAAGGACACATCAGGACGAGTACATGTCATAGCATACATGATAGAACCAACAGCAGAAGCATACGGAATTCTACTCATTTCTGCTATCTCTTCATCTGTACTCGGACTTTGAGTCTTACTCATTTTGGTATTGCTCTGGATGGGCAGTTCTCCTTTCTTGGAATTCTCCATACAGAAACGTTTCAGTACTTTATCCAAGTAGGTACTCTGATTAAGTCCAATTAGTCTTTTACTCCTGTCCCTTAAAATTCTTATTCCTAGAATGTAGGCAGCCTCTCCTAGATCCTTCATAGCGAAACACTTTCCAAGCCAAGACTTAACATCTTGCAAGGTTGGAATGTCATTTCCTATAAGAAGTATGTCATCAACATACAATACCAGGAAGGTGACTATGCTCCCACTAGCATTGACATATACACACGACTCATCCTCACTTCTAGAGAAACCAAACTCTTTGACTTTCTCATCGAAGCAAAGATTCCATCTGCGAGACGCTTGTTTTAATCCATAGATGGATTTCTCAAGCTTGCATACTCCATTGGGAAACTTTGCATCCACAAAACCTTCTGGCTGACTCATGTAAACATCCTCAGCCAACTTTCCGTTTAGGAAGGCAGTTTTGACATCCATCTGCCAAATTTCATAGTCATGAAACGCAGCTATGGCTAGCATTATCCTAATAGATTTTATCTTAGCCACTGGTGAGAAGGTCTCATCATAGTCAATCCCTGGGGTTTGAGTAAAGCCTTTCGCCACCAGTCGTGCTTTGAATGTGCTTACATTACCATCCATGTCGATCTTTTTCTTGAAGATCCATTTACAACCAACTGTCTTCCGACCAGGTTGTTGATCAACCAAGTTCCAAACTTGGTTGTCATACATAGACTTGATCTCGCTGTCCATTGCCTCTTTCCATTTGGCTGCCTCAGGGCCTGCCATGGCTTCCTTGTAGTTCGTTGGCTCATCCAAATTTACCAGTGTATTGTCACTGATAAACGTGTCTCCATTTGCAGTTATATGGCAACCATAGAACTCAGTTGGCTTGCCAACTCTACTAGAACGCCTAAGAGGTAATGAAGTGTCAATGGGTTCAACTGGAATCTCTTCCTCTGGTTGAACCATAGCGGTTTCAAAGGTTCTTTCATCTGCTGACTCTTGAATTTCTTCAAGGTCAAACGGTGCTCCCACTGTCCTCTTTGCATATGAGCTCTCTCTCTCGAAAGACTCCTCTCCGTGCTACAAAGACCACGTTCTCACTAGGTCTGTAGAACAAATATCCAAATGACTTCTTCTGTGGATAGCCGATGAAAACACATCGCTCACTACGAGGTTCAAGCTTGTCGTGAGTTTCTCATCTAACGAAAACTTCACAACCCCAAACCTTAATATGTGCTAACGAGGGAACTTTTCCTGTTCACATTTCGTGAGGTGTTTTGGCAACCTTCTTTGTTGGAACAAGATTAAGAATGTGGGCGGCAGTTTCTAAGGCATACCCCCAGAATGATATTGGAAGTGAAGCTCGACTCATCATGGAACGCACCATGTCTAACAAGGTTCGATTGCGTCTCTCAGCCACACCATTAAGTTGTGGTGTCCTAGGAGGTGTCAATTGTGAAACTATTCCACATTCCTTGAGATAGTCATGGAACTCGATACTAAGATACTCTCCGCCTCTATCTGATCGGAGCATCTTTATCTTCCTGCCTAATTGATTCTCGACTTCTTGCTTAAACTCTTTGAACTTTTCAAAGGTTTCAGACTTATGCTTTATTAAGTAGATATAACCATATCTGCTATAATCATCAGTAAAAGTCACATAGAATCGATTAGCATCCCTTGTGGCTGATCTGAAGGGTCCACACACGTCTGTGTGTATGAGATCCAACAAACCTTCACCTCTTTCACAAAATCCAGTGAAAGGTGATTTTGTCATCTTACCCAAAAGACAAGATTCGCATGTATCATCTGACCTTAGGTCAAATGATTCCAACACCCCATCCTTTTGGAGTTGAGCCATGCGTTTTTTGTTAATGTGTCCAAGACGGCAATGCCACAAGCATGCTTTGTCTACACCATTAGACGAATCAATTTGAAATACACTATTACCTAAGTTGTCTACACACATCACAGTTTCATACACACCATCACAAGGTAAAGCTTCAAAATAAAAATTGCCATTTTTATAAGCAGAAATAGAACCATTCTCATCATTAAAAGAATATCTAAAACCTTGTTTGAACAATGCATGAAAAGAGATAATGTTTCGTGTCATTTCTGACGAGTAGCAACAATTCAATAAATCTAAATTAACACCATTATTAAGCACTAGACTATAAATTCCAATCTTGGTGACAGGTGAAGATCGCCTATTCCCCATGATCAAGTTCATTCTACCATGCTCCACATCCTCACTTTTTCTTAGTCCCTGCAATACAGAGCAAATGTGAAACCCACATCCTGTATCAAGGACCCAAGAATCAGAAGATGTTGCGTTAATCGACGAAATAGTGTATATACCTGCAGTAGATGGTTTTACTTTCCCATCTTTTAAATTTTGCAGATACTTTGGGCAGCTTCGTTTCCAATGTCCTTTGTCGTTGCAATAGAAGCAAGTGGCCTCTTTAGGATCAGAGACAGGGGTAATATCAGAACTGGTTTTTACATGAGACTTTCCCTTCCAGTTTTGCTTGGGAGGACCTTTCCTCTTTTTCCCCTTTCCTTGCCCAATGGCCAGAACGGTAGTATTAGCAGGAGTGGGGGCATCACTCTTTCCCTTCATCCCAGTTTCAGCTGTCCTCAGGAGGTTGTGCAATTGAGCCAATGTGGTCTCATTGTTGTTCAAATGATAGGTCAAGATGAACTGATCATAACAACTTGGTAATGAGTTCAAGACTATGTCAATAGCCAACTCATCATCAATATGCACATTTAGCCTCACAAGGCGTTTCACGTATCGCTGCATCCTTTGCACGTGGCCGCTGACAGACTCTCCGTCCTTCATCTTGCTTGCTATGAGGGACTTTACTATCTCGTACTTTTCCTGACGAGCTCGCTTATGGTACTTTTCCATAAGGTCTTTGTTCATCTCGTACGGCCAGTAATCCTCATAGAATTTTTGCAGTTCAGGACTCATGGTAGCAACCATGATGCAAGCAACTTTTGTTGCATCCGTGTAGTGCTTCTTATAAGCAGCTAATTCTTCAGGAGTGGCCTTCTCTTCGTCAATTTCAACAAGTTCTTTGTCAAGGACATACTCCTTGTCCTCGAAACGAAGAGCCATTTTGATGTTGCGCATCCAGTCATTGTAGTTGGTGCCATCTAATGTCACCTTTGAGCAGATGTTCAACAAAGAAAAGTTGTGATTTGAGGAGGAGGAACCAGAAGCATCGTTAGGGGCAGACATTTCTAAAAGAAAGGTAGTTTGAGTTAGAAAAAATAACCTTTAATATAACAACTCAAAATTGAAATATAGAGGCTAGGATCCAACTATAGAATTCACAACTTAGAAAAGGGATGCCGTAATCTAATTGCAAATTTCATACAGGTAAGTCTTTTGAGACTCATTGAAACTATTCAATGGCATGTTTAATCTCAGATTATACTCTTCCATTTGTGACTGGGATACCGAGGATCACAAACAAGATGTGAATAACCATGCAAATGTGCTTGGTAACCTTCATGTCATTTATCATCTCAATTGATGTGCTGGTAAACCACACACGCTCCATCAACAATGATAATTTATAAGATACCCATTACTGCTCTTTATTAGTCCCTATTAGTGTGCTGGTTAACCACACACGCTCCACTAATGACTTATAAAGTGTAATGTGCAATTTCATGGGTTAGCATACAATTTCACATTTTTCCCTTAAAGTAACTAAGATTGGGATTTAAGTAAAATTTAGTTACCTTTTATTATCATTATACCTTTAATGAGAATCAATATATATATATGGTAAATAAAATTTAGTTACCTTTTATTCTCATTATACCTTTAATGAGAATCAATATATATATGGTAAATAAAATTTAGTTACCTTTTATTATCATTATACCTTTAATGAGAATCAATATATATATGGTAAATAAAACTTAGTTACCTTTTATTCTCATTATACCTTTAATGAGAATCAATATATATATGGTAAATAAAATTTAGTTACCTTTTATTATCATTATACCTTTAATGAGAATCAATATATATATGGTAAATAAAATTTAGTTACCTTATCAATTCAACAATTATAGCAAATTCAATTGAAAACAAACCTGCTCTGATACCACTGATGGGTTTTAGGTATAACAAACAAACTTAGACTTTTAAGGGAGCATGCAACCTTTTAGTTGTTATAGTAAACAACTAAAAATTTCCCTTCAGATCTCTTGGAAGCAAGCACCACAAATGTCGTGCCTCTGATGGAATCACACCCAACGATCCAAAAATTTAACTAAGTATGGATGAACTATCATAGAGTTCTTCCAAGAGGAGAAAGAAGGAGGCTAATACTCAAGCCAAGAGGTTGTGTATTAGACTGAATCCCTAAGGCTCTATTTATAGCCTTGGATAGCCTCCAGTTTTCTTATCCCACCAATGTGGGACTAATTTCCCAAAGGAAATTTTGTTCTCCTTTTAGTTATACTTATTTTTGAATCTCGAGGGCAACCCAAAGGACTATGCTGCTATCAATTATAGTTATTACTTAGACACCTAATCCAACAAAAATACCAAAGGAAGGAATTTTTGTTAATATGTAAAAGGAGATACGGAGATTTTCTCTTGAAACCTTGTCTGATGAAAATTTGGTTAGTTAAGGCAACTAATGAGATATAGAGAGCACAACTGCATTAAAGTGAGAGTTTTTTCGATCGAAAGCATAGAAATTTAGTGGCATCCAAGAAAAAAGTGAAGATTGAGATAAGGTTAAGGTTATCATATAAATGTATATGTGATCCAAATTGTTTTGGGATTCAAATAAATCCAATATGTTGAGGGGTCAGGTGTGCAAGTCCTGTACAAGCCCATATTCACTTTATTGGTTCATCATCAGCTAAAAAAGTTAACATAAATATACATAATTACCCGTGTAGAAATGTATTCTCTCTTATTTTTTTATGTTTCAGTTAAATTAAATTTCCATGGGTAAAATTGATTGATGGAATCGAAAAAGAATAAAACTTTTTAATAGTAGTATAGATACCAATCTTTTGCTTAATGTGTCTACAAATTAAGTTAATTTAAATGTGATTCTCCAGAATTTAGCTTTATGGTAGTGAAATTTCTTAAAATTTCTTGGATTTGCTTTTAATAGCCAAGATCAAAATTTTCACATGTACTTGCCTTCTATGTTTTCAGATTCTACGTGGTAAAATGTATATGTCTTAATGCTTTGAGGTTTTGTGTAGCTGTACTCTCACAATCTCAGTCACTATTCTGTGATTGACTATAGCAAATTGTAGACTATTTGACTCTCAAACCAAAGTTGAAACTTCTAGCTTGATGCAACTGTAGAGAGAGAGGGCAAAATCAGGAGATAGAGTTTTTTAAACTCTATGACAAGACTTCGGACGACCGGGCGGTCGACCGACATGCACAAGGCTTGGATCGTCGACTGCCGGTCGACCGATCTTGCACGAGGAAGAGGAACCCAGTTTGGTCGGCAGATGTTAAAGAACTGCTGAACAAAGATAAAGATCAGTTCCCTGGGATATGAGCAATCTAGCCAGTGCAAAAGCATGTCAGACAGTAGCAGAAGCTACGCCTCTGCTGCAGCCAAGGTGGCAGACTAGTGAGACGTGTTAAAAAAAAAAACTGCACCAAAGTTGGCCATAAAATCAGTTGTAACTATAATTTGACAACACTAGGTGATGAGGTTACAATTGCTTCAAGATTCCGTTTACAAGATTTTACTTGCATCATTCTAAGTAATCATCAGTTTCTTGTTTGGTTTACGGTTAATTACTTCATTTCTGAAGAGGCATCATCTACATTCTCAACCTCTCTATATGAATATGCTCACAGCAGAGTGATACTGTCATATAAAGTTGCATTCATCGTCGAGGGACAACATAAACCCATGAATGAATTGAGTTAGACTCTGATCGTGAACAGTTTCAGCATTAGCTTGTTCATCTATTGATTGATTTCATAAATATGCTCACAGGTGAGCTGTTACAGACCCAGAGGCAGGGGCTTTGTTTTCTGATTCATTAGCCTTCAGATTGTAGCCAAATTCCATTGCATTTTATGTGTGAGTAAGTCTACTCATCTGATAATCCTCTAAATGTGTAATCTCACATTCGGAGTTATTTTTTGAATGCCTGAATTCTCCTGAAGCTGGATGGATCTGGAATCCATCATCTGTTTGCAAATATTCTAGGCCAAACACATCCTTAGTAACTCTTGCCCATTTACACTTACCCGCATCTGTACCCAACTAACGTGGTGCCCATCCCTCGCAAGTGGCATTTCGGTCGGCCTTGAGTTCATAAGAGCTTTGCTTACCCACATCGTCGTTTCAAGTTCTCACGCGCGCATGACATTGGGTGCCTTCATGCGCCCCGTAACTAGCAAAAAGAACCGATGTGGTGCCTTGCCTGGTATTAATTTGTCACCAAGGATAAAGTTGTTTTTATTAGAAACAAAATAAAAAAGTAAAGAAAACAAAGTAGAGAGGCGAGAGAAGCGGGAGGGAGACGTACGCTTTCATCTCCTGCTCGTTCTTTCTTCTTTCCCTCTCTCATCTTGTCATTGAATCCGATCCCATCAAACCTCACTGCAGTTACCTCGCTGCTGTCGGCCTTCTTGTTAGAATTATTATGAGGTAAATGGGGACAATTGGTAGAAAAGAGAAATGATAACACTTGAATCGAGGAATTAAGATTTTCTCTTTCCTTAAGACAATATTTGCTCCCCATATTTCAAAGGGTATCAGGAATTTGTCTCCCAAGATAATTTAGAACCAAAAATTTTGTGTGTTGAAAAGTGTTGGTGTTGTTGGAGTCCAAGTTTCAATTCAGAACTACACCCTACGCGTAGAGGAGAGACTCCGGAATTTGTTCTGTGCTTGGTTTGGAAAGAAGTCATGCTATTTGAACAACCATACAGTTTCTGGCTGTTGGCAATTTGATCACTTATATATCTTTCAAATTCAAAATTTATTTTCATATCTTTTACATTATTCGTTGGATGTGTGATAACACGAGGAGAGATAAGGTAAGAAATGAGGATATACGTACTAAGATAGGCGTAGCCTCTATAGAAGAGAAGATGAGAGAAAACCGCCTACGATAGTTTGGTTATGTGCGACGTAGATCTATAGAAGCTGATCCATGTGCCCAATCCGACGTAATTCTATTTTGGTTCATGTAGCCTACCACAATACTTGGGACAAATGGCTTAGTAGTAGTTGTTGTTGTTGTATCCTTTACATTATTCAAATTTATTTCCAACTGATCACTTATGAGCTTAAATGCGCCTAACAATGCACCAATGCACAGTAAATCTTTGCTGAAGAGAATGAAGCTTTGAGAAAGATAATAATTTGGGTTCATAGATTGGAGAAGAGGGAAGAGAGAAAGAAGATGAAGGTCAGGTGAAAGAACAATCTCAGTTCCTCTACTAAAGTTGGGTTATATGCAAGGGCAATTTAGTCATTTACTATTAATTTAAAACGGTGTTTAAATATTTTACGGTTTTGAAATCACGGGTACTTGTGCTGAAAGGGAAAAAAATTTTGGAAACTTTTTATGTAACTCAGTCAAAGTCTAGGTATTTTTTTATATAATTTACTCAAGTAGAATTACTCTAACACAGTGGATAAGCCCACCAATTCAAGAAAAAGAAATATATTTTCCTCCCTTTGCACTTTGGCACCAATTTAATATGTGAAACTAAAAAATATTGAGAGAAATTTCTTAAAGAATGGTGTATGTATATAATATGACATAGTATTGAGATGATGATGATGATGATACAAAGACATATACATTTTTTTAAAAATTTTACAAAATTTAGGTTTTGAAATGGTCTTCCAATGGTGCCTCTATTATAGATTTTATATTTGTTTAGTCAAAAGAATTATTTTATGAAAAATACCT
Source organism: Agave tequilana (assembly GCA_038442645.1). Lineage (NCBI taxonomy): Eukaryota > Viridiplantae > Streptophyta > Magnoliopsida > Asparagales > Asparagaceae > Agave > Agave tequilana. The sequence continues at coordinate 61,769 of JAVJIF010016362.1, forward strand.
CAAAGTTGTTTTAATATTTAGGTCTATCATCCCGCACTAATTTTTCCTCGTGTTTAATATTCAAAAGCAATTTAGTTTGACATATTTATTGTATATTTTTTTTAATACTATTTTCTCAATTTTATTAGAGTTATCTGTTTTTTAATTTAGAGTGATAGCATCTGCATCTTGAATACTACCAATAGCAACTTGTGTCAAATTCATGATTACTCAATTTGCATGTACACCCTAATTAGACTGAACAATCGGAGTTCGGTTACTAAATTCTCACATTCTTTCTCAACTAAATTTCTAATACACGGATAACATCCTCTCATGCATAGCTTGAAATTTTAGTATCATTATTGATATCAACCACAACTTTTTCGTTATTGAAATCTGCATTAACCATCATTTATCCTCTGTTTAGACTCTTCATATAAATTATACATTCATTTCAGTCATATTATCGAACACATCTCAATCTTGCTTCCATGTTTAAGGCCTGTTTGTTTTCTAAAAAATGGTGAAAATTTGAGTTTTTTTTTTTTTTTTGAACTCATCTATCAATTTTCAGCATCTCTTTTAACTGTTTGTTTGAGAAAATCAAAACTGAGAAAAATTTGCGCTAGTATCATCAAAATATTAACATTTTCTCTCACTTCACTTTCATTGTAAAATAAAAAAAATAAGATGAAAAACTGAAATTGCAGAGCTCATCACGGCACTTTACTTTAAAAAAAATTGACACGTGTCAGGTTCTCATCTTTCTTTCATTCGCAGACTGGAGCCACTTGACCGCGTGTTTGTGTGACTGAGAGATGCCCAAGGAAAAGGATCAGCTTCTCCTTATTTTCTCGCCAAATTCTCTCTCCTCAATTTCTCCTTCAGTGATCAAATATCACGGTACGAGAAAAGTGCCATATGATAAAATCACGATATAACATTTCTCTGTTGAGGATAACGCTTTGCTTTCCATCATCACGAAGGGACAAAGGTGACAAGTCATTAACATTATCTGTGGATCTTGTTTTTAAATCCTAAAGGCAACCAAAAGTTTGTATTTCAGTCTTAATTAATACATCTCCACTTTGGTCACCAATCTAATCACATGTGTTGAGATTGGTTGACCAAGTCACGAGTGGGGGAAAGAGGACTAATTAGCTTAATTAATCTCATGATTGATATAATTAACATCTTCTAAGGTTGAGAGGGCATTGCTCTGCCTTTGTTTTGGTAGTGGGAAAGGGGTCAAGCAATGTGAGTAACATTTCAAATATTGGAATAAAGAGCACACTACTTTACTTTAGTTTGGTTGTCTTCCGTTTCTTTACAAAGTGAAAAAGGTGGGTGCTTTTGTTCTTATTTACGCCCGTAAACGGCAATTTTCTCGATATTCTGTAGAATGTAGATGAGAGTCGGCTATATTTGATTTATATTATAAGAATTAGATATGCGGGACTTATCTGTTAACAACTTTATGTGAAATACTTGATACATATATTATTTCTCTGAGTTAGGTTTTAGCACAAAAATATAGTTGTTAAGCATTTTTTTTTCCTTGTGAGTGTCTTTTTAGTTTTTTTGGATTTGTCTTCTTCTATTGTAGTTTTTTTTATATAATAGCTGCGTGGAAACGAAATTATTCATATTTTTCAAGATTTGCACATGGGCTCCCACCTTTATAAGCTGAAAACAATAAAGCTCATTTATGCAAATATCAGTTTTAGTAATAATCAAACTTTCTCACGACTAGCAATTGATGCTACATGGTGACATTTTGTTTTGTTTTTAATTTCTTTGCAATAGTAAGAAGGATGATATATAAATATTATCTTTCATGCTAATATAAATATTGTTTTATTATTGTTTAGCTACATACTGTCTGTGCATTAAGACAAGAAAGATAGAATATATTTCAGTTCAGATAAGAAATAATTTATCTTTTGATGTCTTACATTATAAGCGTAATTAACAATTTCTCTTCTCATTTTATAAAGTGTTTACTTATCAAATAGAGAATTTTTTTTCATTTGTTTTCTATATTTCTAGATGAGAGGTCCAAATATTCGATTATAATAAGGACTTGACAATATTATTTAAAAAAAAAAAAAAAAAAAGGAAAGGTCAGAATCAAAAACAAAAATGAAAGCTGGCGGTAATCACACCGGCCCCGAAATATCACTTTCATGGTTCGCACGGCTTCACGCAAACGATAATATCCTAATTTCTCCTTAGATTTCAAAATATCGTCTCTTAAAAATTAGTAAAATATCGTTCGGTGGGCCCCAGATTGCTTTATCCATCTCGTGAGATGATATACCCGAGGAAGCGGTTTTGAGAAACGAGAATTGTAACGTGTGAGATTTGGTTAATTAATTAATTAGAAAATTTTTAATTGGAATTTGGATTTAGTTAATTAAGGGTGTAGCTTTCTGCACCAACTCCTGCCGACACTAACCCGTATGTGTACCCGTTGTTTAGTTGGGCACGTGGGTCCCACTGTCGTGGGATCCGCTCCTTCTTGGGCGGGTTCATCTTCTCATTTCTGGTAGTCACTTCAAGAGAGAGCGTATTTGGATTCAAGGAATTGGATGGAAGTGTGGAGTGTCTTTTCTCATTTTCGCTGTTCATTTAAATACCTAAAAGAAAAACGGAAAAAATTCTTTTTCATTTCTCTTTTCTCTCTTACACAATCATTTCCTCATTTTTAGAGTGTTACAGTTAATTTTGTGGTTATGTAAATCTCATTTGTAATAAGTTGTATCACAAAATAATTAATTTTTTGCTCACGTAAATCTCACTTGCATTCTAATTACAGTCCATTCTTTATTTTTCTTAATTAATTTTTATTTTAATATTATTTTGCGGTCAACTTTGTGGTCAACTTTTCCACTTCCACTTCCACATTACCATCCAAACACCAGAAAAGACATAACATTTTCTAAACCACACTTCCCAACAACATCCAAACACCGGAAAACTTACTAACTAATTCCCAAGTTCCAAAGGTAACTATTATCACTTCTTCACTTCCTCACTTCCACCCTTAACCAAACAGGCCTAAGTGGGAAGGAAATGAGAAGTTAGAAAACTCATTTCTTACTTTTTTTTTTATTTGTTTTGTGTCAGAAATGAAAAATAAGAAAACTCCTTTCTTTTTTCCTTTCCCTTTTACACATTCTTTTTACACTATCATTTTCCCTCTTTCATGGTGCTACAGTTAATTTTGTAGTCATATAAATCTCACTTATAATAAGTTATAACTTAATGCATTAAATTTTGATGTCATGTAAATCCTCCTTGCAGTCCAATTACATTTCAAAAATGTTATTTTATAATTAATATCTAATTTAATATTATTTTACAGTCAACTTTGTGGCCAACTTTCTCACTTTCACTTGCACGTTACTAACCAAACACCGAAAAATATAATATAATTTTTCACTTACACTTTCACATAGCAACCAAATACGAGAAATGAGAATTACCTAAATCTCAATTTTTCACTACACTTTCACATTTTCCATCATCATTTTCTAGTTACATCTTTTCCTCTCACTTTCATCAAAGCCAAACAGACACTTGACGTATAAAATTGGTAATTGCTTCAACACACCAATGTTGTTACAGTTTTTTTCACTTTTCCCTCCTTGACATTTTTTCAATCACTTAACCATATTCTGCCGTAATCTCAGGCCACTCCGTTATATGATCATCGTTTAATGACCAAATTGCCCTTTAAGAGGAATAAAAGCTTTTAAATGACTTGCTGGGGTTATTTCGTCTCAATTGGGAAAGATGAGGAAGAAACGCAATCTAGGGCGATCTAGCGGATTGATCACAAGGAGCTCTCAGATCAGCCGGATTTATCGCGGAGGAGATCAACCAATGGCGCCACAATGCTCCTCCCTCCTCCCCACGTGAGAATCGATTGATAACAAGACGACTAGAGAGGAGTTTGACATCAATATTCCATTGCCTTTTCTCTCTCTAAAATCTCTCAATTTCAAGAAGGATAATGTTTATTGTACTATTAATTTTATACTATATTGTGCTATTATTAGACTGACATGTGGGGTTCACACTCATGAATTGCTAGTGTCACCCACTTGTTAATATAATAGCAGCGCAATCTAATAAAATATTAGTAATGCAATTAGCATTACTCCTTCAGGAAATATTTATGGACTCTGCATTGATTGATCCAGTGACCAGTTATTAACCTGCAACGTGCCAGTGGGACCAAAGTCCAGTTCTTTTTAGAATCGCCAGATGATTTCTCCTTGTTCTTTGGGGATTGTGCTGATGGTGAAGGGGAGGACGAAGATGCAGAGCTTGAGAGCAGAAGTGATCGCATCGATTTCCTCCTCCTCTAATTTGTATTCTTCTCTGTATCACAAATCTGCAGCCCAAATCTTCTCTGTTAAGAGGTGTTTTGATTTGGGTTGAATATGAGTGTATGAATGCCTTCAGACCAAAAGCCAAATGCTTGAGTACTCCTTGCATGACTATGGACATTACTTATGGAAATCAATGTTCCCTTTCCTTTATGAGGAAAAGTCTCACATAATTAAACATTCAAATAATACAATTCATGGAATCAATGCTCTCATACAGAAACTTTGAGCTGGATTGAACACACAAGTTCTAAAATCTAAAAGCTTACTGAACTAAGCAAATTACAAACAATATGCATTTATTAAAGAACACTGGTATGCATATGCATGCGCCCGTTGATTGTTTGATTTCAAGAAGACAGAGGAAGAAGAGAACAAGGATTCTATCACTATCAAGAAGCCGGATCAGTGGATCAGAGACTTCATTAGAGATGTATGATATGTTGATTTGATAGACAACAATCAATGCAAGTTCTTGTTGGGTTCATGGGGAGAGAGAGATGAGAAATGCCCTTGATTCTTGTTGGGTTCATGAGGGAGAGAGGAGAGATGTGATGAGTTTATGGGGGAGAGTGAGGAGCGATGTGGGGAGTTCATGGTGAAAGAGATTGAGAGAGACTGAGAGAGACTGAGAGAGAGAGAGGGGAGAGATATGATGGGCTCATGGGGGAGGAATAGAAGATAGATGCCCTTGATCCTTGTTAGGTTCTTGGGGGAAGAGAGGAGAGAGGAGATATCTCACGGATTGATGGGGGCGATAAGAGAGGAGAGATTCCCCTGATCTTTACCGGGTTCATAATGTAAAACTATAGAGGTGGTAAATAAGGTTAGAAGATAATTAAGACCTAATTTAAGAATTATTCAAGTAGTAAACTATTCTGATAGAATATCAGTCGGCCTGATAGACTGGAGAAATGAACTATAAATGAACTGACATAATGCTAAAGCAGATACAACATATAAAAAACAACGAATAATAGTTAATATAAATGAAACTTAATAGCAATTTTCATATGATAAAATGTAGGAGAAAGTGAGAATGAAGTTACAAAACCCATTTCTTGGATTGGATATGTTGTTAACAGTTCTGACAGGATGCCAGTCTACTGGTAGAATGGTTGTATGAACTACAGAATGACTGGTAGAATGCTCCAACAAATGCAGGAATCAAAGAATAAGCTGCTAATAGTTCTGAAAGGATGTCTGCCGGTAAGATGCTTAAATATATTGCAGATGGTCTGAAAAATGGTCCAGCAGAGCAATAACTATAAAACAACAAACGATAGTGAATATAAGTAAAATGCAACAATGACAGTTAAAAAACTAAAGTGTGAGAGAAAGGAAAACAAGAGATTTTAGGATGGTTCGAGAATTTCTCGATGTCCACCACCTAGAGATCTCTTATGTAGAATTTCAAATTCACTAAATGCTTCTAACCCGATACAAAGGATTATAATGCTAACGCTCTAGCCCAAGAACTTGGAGTTTCACTCTTCTCTCTGAAGAGGAAACAACTGTCAACCTCTTTCCCTAGGAGTTGGATCTTTTCTTTGCACCAAGAGAGTACATAAGTTCACAAGAGTTGTTTTGTTCTCTAAATAAGAATGAGAACCACTAAAGCTAATTTCTCAAATCAATTGATACAAGATTAGGCTCTATATAATCAATGAGTAACAATAAAAATCTCTAATGATTTGCACTTAAAAGTTGAGAATTTAAGAAGCAAAATTGAAGAATTATAAAAAGAAATATTAGGATTCTCCAAATAAGGAAGTATTAATGAGAAATTTGTGAAGAGAATTGTTGAAGATGAAAGCACAATAACTTCTCTTAATATTTCTAAATTTTTAAGTGTATGAAAGTAAAACTCTACTTAAAATTTCTTGCTTTTGAATTGATCACAAATCCAATTTAAAGCGTATAACGCCCCGATCCCACGGGTACGGAGACGTTTCTGTAACGTATATACGCAGGTCAAAAATGCCCTCACATATATATGCTAAGTATCAGTACATGCAAGAATTAAGATACGAAAGTACGTGGTGTATTATACATTCCAACATATGCATACAATTACAAAGTTATCACAGAATGTGATACAATATTATAAGTATATTACATTACCAATAGGCGCAAATGCCAGAATACAAAGAAATATATAATTACGAACAGTATAAAAAACGTCATGAGTTACAAAAGGAAACTCGAAAGACGAGTAGGAGTCCTAGAAGGATAGGGCCCCGAATAGTCAACTGTTGATCCACGATATTTTCGCTGCGCAATTCTGTTCACCAGGAAGTTCACCACGGTCCAAGCTCCAGGATCTAGACATGCACGAATCGAACTCCTGTAAGAATTCTCAATACAAACAGTTATTTTAAGACGCGACCAGAACTATTAGACGGTAAACTTCTTTAACCTTTTAATGGTATATTTTTATGTTATAATTAGTTTAGTATATTATGCTAAATAGGCAAGAACTTTTATTAGAATAACATCTCTACAACCCTGTCTTTCCGAACAACCAAAACGTTATCATTATAACTCTTGTTTAAGACCTTTAAACAATACAGAAAATTTTTATTGGAAACTAGACTTCATTAACTATCCAATGATATATTATATGATAGGTTTAATACAAATTAACAGTTCTAAATAATCTGGGACTTTTCAATTATATAAAAGTTATGCATCACGGCAGTTTCAACCAGTCTGTCGTGTTTCAATAATTACTTTTAAGACAAATCTTTTATAAGGACATGGTAAAATTCTTTAGAAAGTAGACTTGATTACCTTTCCATTGAAATATAATATGATACTATTTATTCTAAACATACTGACGAACCAAATCTAAATTTACAGGTTACAGAAATTAGACAGATTCGCACACCCATTTCAAAGGTGCTTAAACTATAAATTCTCAACTTCTTCTTTAACCTCTTTGCTCAATATAGAATTATAATAAAATTATGAACTTGAACATTTATAATTCTAGTTATAAACTTAATCTATTATCATATTAATTCACCATCATCTTCTAAATTTTATAACAAAATAAAAGGCCTACTGCTCGATTTACAACAATTATTTAGTTCACAAATTGCAAGAAATTATGAAGGAACATAGCTCTAGGGAAACTCTCTCACAACTGATTTTTGATTATTAAGAATTTCAAGGCAATAAAAGTTGATTATTGGAGCTAAATCATAACATGTTCATAAAGATTTCTGAAATTGGGAAATTGAAAAAACCTAGGTCAAGATGGAGTCTCCCTCACCTCCTAGCTTCATTTGGTTGCCACTGTGCCGCCCCGACTGCTGCCTACACGTCGTCCCTATCGTCTCTCACATGGCGCTGGTCGGCCGCCGCTCGTGCGCCGACTTGTGTGCTGCTTGCGCGCGCAGATCTGTGAAGGGAGAAAGTGAGTGAGGAGAGAGATTGAGAGATTAAGAGGGAAATTTTGAGGAGGGATTTTGAGAAATTTTTGGGATCTTAGATTGTGGGTTTCAACCTGCGCAGAGGAAAGAGATGAAACCTCCATTTCATCCTCCCTCTCTGAATAACATGAATGAATATATTCTTATAAATTAATTAATTAATTGCTTCTCTCTCTCCCTTCACCTCTATCAAGCACATCATGCCCCTACATCTCATCTTCACCAAGATCAATTTAATCTTAGCCTTCCATCTCCCTCACCTACTCCCTCCACGAACATAAGGAATATAATATTATGATATTTTATACATATTTAATTGTTTTTCCTTGTATTTACATGATATACTCACACACATACACCTATATATATATATATATATACACACACACACACACACACACACACACACACACACACACACACACATACATAAATGTGTATATACATACTCACAAGCAAACACATATACACCATACCCATGTATATATACTCAAATATTTATCTACATATCTTTGAAATTATTTCTTTTATTTCTCTGGGAATTTTTATTCCCCATAAAAATTTTAAAATCTATTTTACACAAAACAATTCCATCATCGACTCCAATAATTCTGTCAAAACTCGTTACTCAAGTATTAGAATTTTAAACCAAGATTTAAAAATCAGAGTGTTACAGTTTTACCCCTTACAAAAGTTTATCCTCGAAACTCGACACGCTTGAAATAAATGAGTGTAAATATTTCTTATATCACAATCTTTCTCTTTTTCAATTCAATATCCTCTTCAATTCTTCATCATCAGAAAATTCATTATTTTTGGATCAACTCTATACTACATTCTTACGATCTGAATTATCCCTGACTCGCTTAACATTATAATCACTCTCTTACTCCAGTATCTCATACCACTAGCAGCTTATAGTGAGGGCTTATACCTCAGTTGGGTATATCCAAATTATGACGTGTGGATACCATAATCCAAATATAAGACAGTGATCAAATATCCTACGTTTCGGGGTTAATCATCCACATAAAAACTCCTACCCCCTTAAACTAACCATATCAAACAATATTCACATACATATTGATTATAACAATCAAAACAATCAATTCTAGCAATCAATCCTCTTCTCGCAACGGCTATTCTAACTCAACTCTTTATTCAAATCTTGTGCTCTGATACCAACTGTAACAGTCCCAGTTTTAATATCCTCAATTGACATAAACATTTCTCTAAACCGACAGATTATCATAATCATCTCAAATCTCCTTTGAAATTTCGGTAGCATCTCCTATGTATTTTGTCACTTATCCCAAATACATCATGTATCAACATCAACCTACAAGGCTCATCGATCCAAATACATAACTCTAACTCATCAATTACCCACGCAATCTGTTTAGACACATATATTGCATAATTGTTACTGTATTCCTACATTTATTATGTAATAATTTCTACAACTCACTTATCTTAATGTCTAAATTAATGTAGGATATGATAGAGAGAAGATAAGCACAAATTCTATCCAATTAAATCTAAAAGTTTAAATCAACGGGGATCGATTCAAATTCAGAGGTTTTAGAAGTAATCTTATCTGAAGACTAGATATATCAGATGAGATAATATCATCAAATTCAAAGAAAAAATGGATTACAAGAAGACCCTATCGGTTTCGCTGAGGATAAAAGGATGTATCATTAATTCAGAGTAGAAATTCAAAATCCAAGAGGATAAAAGGATAGAGGACAAATGGACGTACACATATACCCAAATCCTGGCCCAATGGCCAGGATCTTGTCGCAAAAATGCGGCAAAAGCCGCTTTTTCGCGTCTGGCTTTTCAAATCTGGGGAGTGTTTGCTCCCCCTGTTTGCTTACACTATCCCCTGTCCAATCTCTCCTATAAATACCTACATACTCAGAAGCAGAGGGATGAATTCCAACAGAGAGAGCTTTAGTTTAGTTTAGATTAGGTTTTTATTTTCTTTTCAATGTAATTTTTTTTTAAGCTAGAGAGAGTTACATGAGAGAAGAAGAAGAAGAATTGTAATTAGAGTGACACAGATGTAATTCTTCTTCAAGAGAGAATTGTATTGAAGTGACATCAATGAAGTTCTCTAGTTTTCTTCATCGCACTCAATCCAGTCAGAGTAACATTTTTATTTTCTACTGTTTCTCTTCAGTTCAAGGTAATTTTTACTATAACTCAAGTTACGTTATTCAACGATAAAGATAATTACTCTTATTTATCTCTTTTCCTTTCTTAGTGTAATATAATGATTTCAAAACACCAACACCGTCTTCTTCTTCTACGTTTCACATTCCTTCTAATTTAGTTTAATCTTTTCTTTTTTTCTTTTAAAACAAAAAAGATCTTTAACCGGTGTAGTAATTTAGGGAGAAGACTTACCCAACGCTTCCATTGTTGTCCCTCCCTGTGGATCACGAACCGTTATTTATAAGCAACACGGTAGTATTAAGGACCTAACACTGTTCTAAACTTATATGTTTTTCTGTACAAATCTGACTCGATCATAATTTTTAGCGTCGTGTCAAGGAGGAACGGTAAGTTTTCTTTTCTTTTTTATTTATTTTAATGATTTAACTCTTTTTTCTTCTCTGTTTTTGCGTACAGGGGTAAAATTCTCAAAAATTACAGCTGCAGTGGATATATTGCTACTCTGAGCCTCTGCTCTAAAAAGCAGAGATCAGGGCACACAATACTGCCGCGGTAATGCGCAAAAGCCGCGTTTGCACAGCAATTGTGGAGGGACTACTACCTGCTTTCTTGCAGGTGCTTGAAATTTAAAGTAATACCCTCTGCAGCTACTGGTTTTCAGATTTAGATCACTGTATAACTAATTTTAAATCAACTGTAACTTATGATTATTATATATTAAAAACGTTTAGACTTTGCATTCTAGGGCATTTGTCTAATTTCGTTTACTTTTAAATTATTGTTAAAGAGTGCTGGAGAAAAAGGTACGTCTGCATTACATATAGCTTAGAAAACACACTTGTATGTTATATTATTTCGGTGTTATTTTTTCTATATACTTGCACATGAGTACGAAGACGATCTAAGGGCATAACCTGCTAAACAAAATAAGGTGGGAAAGTCATTATCCTTCCTTAACCTAAAAAATCATCTCCTTACTCATTAACCCAACCTAACTTAAAATTGAGTAGACGTTAGCCCTAGGGACATCTCAGACTCATATAGGAGGCTGACCTAAGGGGAAAATTATTAGAATTTGACTCTTGTCAAATCAGTATTTAAGGTTGAGATTGATAGGCGAAATCTTGAAGAGCAGTGGTTTGACATAATTAGGTCTGTTGCGTAGGCACAAATATCTCCCACTGATCTTGCTCCTACTTGATCGATTAACTTATGGTCAGATTCTGTAATATACCTCACGTGGACAATTCAACCAGTTAGAAGTCATCTAGGTCTAAGGTCTACCCTAACATAGGCTAGATTTTTTTTGTTTTCTTGTTTATTTATTTGTTTGTTTTAATTTGTTCTTATAAAAATAGATTATAATTACAATTATTCTGATTATAACTCAAATCTATGTTTCACTCTAATCTCTTTCAATTCGCAGATTACTAACCCGACATTTCATAACTTTAACAACTAAGTATGCCACGATCTTATTCGAATCAATATATGCCTAATTCTAATATTATGAACAAGATTAGGATAACCATCATGACCTTCATCGAGTCAGCGAGGATACAACTCCCCGAGTCTTACTATCAATAACCTTATTAATAAACAGCTTCATATACTTCATACTAAGATCAACCTATAAAAGAAAATCTTCTTTAGAAAAGAGTTTCAAAGCCTTCCTTGAGTCCACAGGACAAGTGCAAATTCAACTGGACTCAATTCTCCCAAACAATTCCCAAATCCAAGATCCCTACTCCAATTTTCAAGTCCCACCATATCAAGAAGAACCGTTGACTTTGAAGAGAGTATGAAGCCATGATTCAAAGCGAGGATTCTTTTACCCAGTCCATTGATATGATAAAAGTGAGACTTAGTCGATTAGAAAACATGCATAGGAATGAGGAAACTCTTCCTACCCAATCCTTGACTATTCCTGATACTTCTAACTATATTGATGGAAATCAAAAATCATGACATCTTGAAGATTATGACCAAGATTCAATTTTACCACAATACTTTGAACTTGACCAATACCAAACCATTAACAAATTGGTAAGTTTTTATTTCAATGAGATTGAACATGAAGATGAATGTGACACCAATTCCTAATGTTGTGATTCAGTTCTGCTTTTTGAATCTGTACTGACTCCGGTATCTTTTTTACCCTATTTGGACCCAATTCTGAAGCCAACTCTGATTCCTATCCCTATAGAGCTTGAACATGAACTACCTATTTTGGATTGTCACATTCCATTGTTAGAAAATGAATGTGAACTTCAATTCTATGATTTGGACCAAACTCGTGAACCAACAATGACTCTTGAACTTAAACTTGATTTTAGTTTTATTCCCGAGTCAGTATCAGTTCCTATTCCTTATTGAGCCCAAATCATCCATTCCATAAAATCACATTCCATTGTTGGATCAAGATTTAGATCAATATGACTCCGTAATGATACCCCAAGATTGTTCATATAAGCAGGAAAATTTTCATGCTAGGATCTTGCACGGCCCTATTCATATTGGGAGTATAAAAATGTTAATAAGAAAAAGGTCATGAAGGTGGGTTCCATGAAAATTCACAGTATCTAAATTGGGCAGAAATGCTTGGCCCGATGAAACCACCACCAGAACCACCACCTTGAGGTGATAATTTTCCTTCTCTTTAACCTTTTTCATATATTATTGCATTTCATTCATACATTGAGGACAATGCATGAGTTAGTGGTGGGGGAGGTTCAATAATATACTAATTTAGGTTTCTACTAATATATTAAAAAAATTCCTTTCTTTAAAACTTTTTGAAAAGGAAAATAATAATTTGACTTATTTTTGTAAGAAATTAAGTTAATTTTAAGGAATAAAAGGATCATAATTAGGAATTCTTATACTTGGTCAAAATAAAATTATATGTTTGATTTGAGGTTAAGAAGAAAAATTGAAAAGGTAATTTAGTCTTGATTTTTAACTTGATGAAATATGCATACTTTATACACTTACACACTTAGAGTTCAAAAATAAAGATTCTTATGCCTTATAAAAAGATTATTATATAAAATATCATCTGATTAAGCTGGGTATATGTGCCTCATAAAGCATAAGTATTCACGCCTAAAATGTTTTATATAAATAAAAATCCTTAGTTTTATGACTTTATTTGCTCGAGTCATAATCCTTGGGGTGTTTTCTCACTTGGTGCCCTAAAACCATCCGGTTTGGGAGTCACCGACTAAGGCTCATAACATGGGCGAATTAGAAAGCCTAATAGAGTTAAGCGATATTATCGCCATAAATAAAAAATAAATAAATAATAATAATAACAAGGTGTAAGAGTTAGAGTTAAAGAATCCGAGACAAATTTTCACGGTCACACACATACACCAATATAATATATATACATATAAATGTGTATATGCATACTCACAAGCAAGCACATATATACCATACCCAGTATATATACTCAAATATTAATGGACATATCTTTGAAATTATTTCTTTTATTTCTTTGGGAATTTTTATTCCCATAAATTTTTAAAAATCTATTTTACACAAAATAATTCCATCACCGACTCCGATAACTCTATCAAAACTCGTTACTCAAGTATTAGAATTTTAAACCAAGATTTAAAAATCAGAGTGTTACAGTTCTACCCCCTTACAAAAGTTTCGTCCTCGAAACTCAACACGCTTGAAATAAATGAGTGTAAAATATTTATTTTTTATATCAGAATATTTCTCTTTTTCAATTCAATATCCTCTTCAATTCTTCATCATCGGAAAATTCATTATTTTCGGATCAACTGTATACTATGTTCTTACGATCCAAATTATCCCTGACTTGCTTGACATTATAATCATTCCCTTACTCCAGTATGCCATATCACTGGCAACTCATACTGAGGGCCTACACCCCCAGTTGGGCACATCCGAATTATGATATGTGAGCATCATAATTCGACATAAGGTAGTGATGAAATATCCTACGTTTCGGGGTTAATCATCCACGTAAGAACTCTACCCCCCTTAAACTAAGCATATTAAACAATATTCACATACATACAAAACAGACGCATATTTATCGATCATAGCAATCAAAACAATCAATTCTACCAATCAATCCTCTTCTCGCAACGACTATTCTAGCTCAACTCTTTATTCTAAATCTTGTACTCTGGTACCAACTGTAACAGTCCCAGTTTTAATATCCTCATTTGACATAAACATTTCTCTAAACCGACAGATTATCATAATCATCTCAGATCTTCTTTGAAATTTTCGACAGCATCTCCTATGTATTTTGTCACTTATCCTAAATACATCATGCATCAACATCAGCCTACAAGGCTCATCGATCCAAATACATAACTCTAACACATTAATCACCCACACAATCTGTTTATACACATATATTGCATAATTATTACTGTATTCCTATATTTATTCTGTAATAATTCCTACAACTCACTTGTCTTAATATTTAAATTCATGCAGGATATGATAGAGAGAAGATTAGCACAAATTCTATCCAATTAAATCTAAAAGTTCAATGGGAATCGATTCAAATTCAGAGGTTCTAGAAGTAATCCTATCTGAAGACCAGACATATCAGATGAGATAATATCATCAAAATTTAAAGGAAAAATGAATAGAAGAAGTCCCTATCAGTTTCATTGAGGATAAAAGGATGTGTAACGCCCCGATCCTGCGGGTACGGAGACGTTACTGCAACGTATATACGCAGGTCAGAGTTACCCTCACGTATATACGCTAAGCATCAGTACAGGCAAGAATCAGAGTACGGAAGCAAGTGGTGCATTATACATCCAACATATGAGTACAATTACAAAGTTATCACCAGAGGTGATCCAATATTACATGAATATTACATCACTGATATGCGCAATGCGAGATTACAAAGGATGTATAAGTATGAACAGTACAAAAGGGACTCACGAGTTTACAAAAGGAAAACTCGAGAGGCATACAGGGGGCCTGGAAGGATAGAGCTCCAGATGGTCTGCTGGGGGTCCATGCTTCAGCTGCGCCACTCTGATCAATAACAGGGAGAGTCCACACGCTCCAAGCTCCAAGACCTGGACATGAGGATCCAGGGGAGTCAGATGAAACTCCCCAGGCGAGAGGTGAAGCAAAAGCCAAGTGGCGAGCAAGGGTAAGTACATGTATAGTGATAAAACCAAATAAAGCCGAGGACGAGCAAATCTGATTGTATGGTTTCAGATCACGGCTCCATAAGACTAGTACGTCGAAGGAATAATCCAAACAAGGAACCCTCATCTATATATCTTTATCTCATGTCACCATAATCCAAGCACATACAACCCGACTGTACTCAGGGCATGATAAGAAAATGAACAGGAGGCAGGTGGATACAAGGGATAAAGCAGAGCATGAGCAGTTAATACGATAATACTCATAAAGCCGAAAATCCGAAGTAAAATCCCGGACAAGCAAATATGGTAAGGCATATCACAGATTCATAGCCGTTTAAGTTGCAGGCTTTAGTATGCGTCCCATTCCACATACCTCTACTTACAACTCAAAGAGCAGGTTATCATCTTGACACTTTATTATTACTCGTCTTACCCTGATATCTAGCTATGTGAACTAGCATCCCAGCACACATAGATCCATATCCGAGTAAAGCAAGATTGTTATTGGAAACCAGCGGGGGTATCAACGAACTATGTTTACAGTGGGTCCCGTACATACCCGGGACCACGGCCCAGGATTGTTCCGTTGCTTGGTAACGGAACCAGCCGCAAGGCTAACAGGAGGGACTTATTGTATGCCCTTATTAAGATGGTACCAAGAAGGAGGGAGCCAGCACTCCCTCGGTCGCCTGGAGGCCCACAGGTCAGACCGAAAGTTTTAGTTGCACAACATGCCTAATACCACTGTAAACACGAACACATATTGATAGCCGCATGTTTCCCCGACCCGATGCAAGTTGTTCCGTTTATGATTTATTAGATGATTATCAGATTCCGGGAATGAGCAAGAACAAGTCAGGAATATCAAGAATACATGTATATCAGGAGTACTGGTTCGTACTATAATGTATATCAAGTTTGTAAGCAAGATGTCAGGTCATCATTCCCGTTATCGTGATAATCATGAGAGTCAAATATATCATGCCGGGTGTTAAGTGATGGCATGACAGGATGGAGATATTAGACAGGTAACCAGTCATGTCAAGAGATTGATATTAGTCCGGTGGCAAGTCATATCATAACAAGAGGTCTTGCCAAGTGGTAGCATGTCCGATGTTAGGTGATAACAAATCAGTTGACAGGTGATATACATGTGTTAAATAGTAGCATGTAAATGACAGGTATGAAGTAATGACATGTGGTGGAATAGTAGCTGAGCATACCAAGCGGAGCTGAGCAAGCTGGAAGTACAGACAGCAAACAGTATTTAACACTGAAGCGTCTGGCGAGGTTACCGGGACGACTCGGTTGACGTGCGAGTAGAAAATCCGGCAGTAACTTGCCTAGACGAATCTAGTGGTAAAGCGCTGAACGCTGATCATGATAACCAGGCGGAGCTGAATAAGCTGGAGGCACAGGCAGCGAACAGAGTTTAGACACTAATGCGCTCAGCGAGGTTACCGGGACACTCGGATCAAGATACGAGTAGAAGATCCGGCAGCAACTCGCCTAAACGAATTTAGTGAATAAAGCACTGAGCGCTAAGCATGCTCACCAGACGGAGCTGAGAAACCTGACGGTCCCAATCACGTCTCTTTCGAGATAGTGAGTGACCGGAGGCTGAAGGGTCCAGAGAAACCTGACGGTCCAATCACGTCTCTTTCGAGATAGTGAGTGACCGGAGGCTGAAGGGTCGGCCACGCATAGTATAAAGTAGTAAAATACATCACAGGCATGGTATATGTGCAAGAATGAAACTACCCTAGTACAAGCATTCGTCACAGAGCAATACATGTCCAGATATTGGCACTCGGTCATACACAAATACAGGGACTCAGCCCAATACATGATACATGAAAACATGGAATAAAATACATGTCGACCCGACGAAGCGGGGAAACCCAAATGGAGGCGAGAGCGAGGACACTCGCCTAAATCACCGGAAAGCCGAAACTCTGAAATCCATGGAACTCGCGCACGCGCCATAAAATAATATATAATTTATGAAGAGAGAGAAAGTGAAGAGGAGAGAAAAAGAGTTAGAGAGAGAAACCTAGAGAGAGAAAGGGACACAGGGAGACGCGGGTTTTGGGAGTGAGACGCGGGGGTCGCAGACGCGGGAGTCGCGTCGCGGGATTAGCAAATGCAGGAATCACAGACGCGGGAGTCGCGTTGCATAGGAGCCACAAACGCGGGGTGCGAGATCCGCGTTCAAATCAGGACGCGAGGAGAACGCGGACGCGGTCGTGGGTTCCGCGTCGCGTTGGCACAGGAAGAACACAGACACGGACCTTAGCTCCGCGTCGTGTTGACACGAGAGGGACACAGACGCGGGCGTTGACTCCGCGCTGCGTCGATACAATAACGCGTAGGCCGCGTTAAAGGGGGTCGCCTGCACGCGGGGGTGAGACCCGCGTCAGCAATTAAAACAGAGGAGGGAAGGTGATTTCGGGGTGGTAGTGTTTAGTGTTTGTCGTTGCAATTGTCACCGGAAAGATTACCGGAATAATCGTGAACGATTACCGGAATAATCACCGGAGCCGGAATGATCACCGGAATAATCGTGAACGATTACCGGAATGATCACCGTTGATATTGCCCGAAATGATTACCGGAATAATCGTAAACGATTACCGGAATAACCATCGGAGGCGTTGCCGACGAAGAAGAGCTCGGCCCCAATCCAAAAGGAGTGGCCGGCCCTGATAAGAGTCATTTTCCAAATGGAGAAGACGAACTGGAAGAGGAACCAGGATGAAAAGAAAGAAACAGAGAAGGAAAGGAAAGAAGAAAGAAGGTTAATCAGGGGAGAGAGAAAGTTATCAGGAGAGAGAGAGTGATTAGGAAAGAAAGGAGAGAGAGAGACCCAGGAGAGAGAGAGAGAGAGAGAGAGAGAGAGAGAGAGAGAGATCCAAGGAGGGAAAAGAGAGAGAAGGGGGCTGTTGCCCCCTTGCTCCCGCACACAGCGCCCCCCTCTGGGGGCGCTCTGCCTGGCCGCCGCCAGGTGGCGGCGCCGGCCACCGACAGAGAAGGAGGGGGCAGCGCCCCCTCAACAGAGAAGGGAGGGGGCTGTGCCCCCCTCCAGCAAAAGAAAAGAGAAGGGGGGCCGTTGCCCCCCTCTCAGGCCACGCACAGGGGGCCCAGGTGGGCCCCCTGGCCGCCCACGGCCGCCGGATCCGGGGGTGGCTCCGGCCACTCCAAAAGTGAGGGGAATGGGGAAGGAGTCTTGTGATGGTGGTGGAGATGAGTTTGGTGGTTGTTTGGAGGTGGTGGTGGAGGAATTGGAAGAGATGGGAGGAGGAGGAGGAGGTGGAGATGGTGGTTGTGTTGTTGGTGATGAAGGAGAGGAAGCTAGGCCGGAGTTGGGTCCTCGCCGGCGACGTGGCCGGAGCGCCGACGGTGGTGGCCGGTTGGGGTCGGCCCTCTCTTGGAGGAGGAGAAGAGGGAGAAAGGAGATGAGGAGAAGTGAAGAAGAAAGAAAGAAAATAGAAAAGAAAAAGAAAAGAAAAAGGGATGATGATGGGAAAGGGGTAGGTGAGGGGTGTGGTGATGGGATGCGGCCCACGTGGAGGGGAGTGGGCTGCTGGGGTTGTTGGGAGAAAAGAAAGAAAGAAAGAGGAGAAAAGACAAGATTTGAAGAAAATAATAATATTATAATATGGTCGCGAAAAATCGACTGTTCCAGAAAAATCCCCAAAATACCCGGAGGTAGAAAACTTCATCTTGAGGAATAATACGAAATCGATTTTCAGAAATAAAATCCCATTTTCAAATTAAAAATCCGGAAGTCAACCGCCGATACCGGTCTACACCGGGTCGGCCGGATTTTGATAAATTCTGAAAAATCCTAAAAAATGTATTAAAGAAGAAAATATGATTTCAAAAAGTAAAGTGAAAGCGGAATTCAGAAATTCAACTCCGATTGTAAACTAAAAATCCTGGAATCAACCAGCGATACTGGCCGATACCGAATCCGGTGGAATTTTCATAAATTCATAAAATCTCCAGAAAAAGTATTTAGATGGAAAATGTGATTTTAAAAAAATAGTGTAAAAAGACACTCCTTGAAATTCCAATCCGTTTGTAAGTTAAAAATCCGGGAATCGGTCAGCGGCACTGGTCGACACCGGTTTTGAAGATTTCCAATTTAATTCAAGAAAATTCCAGAAAATCATAGAAAATCTAGAATATTGGAAAATGATATTTAAAACAGAAACCGGTCAAATCGGAATACCAGAATGTCCAAATCAAGCAATTCACTAGGATCGGGTTCTCGGTTCAGATCAGAGCTGACTCCGAGTCCGTGAATCCGGATCCAAGACAAAACAATCATATAAAGAATTCATAATACAAAACAAATACAGGAAGTAAATCAAAAAATACGATCGAAAAATCTGAATACGCAACTAAGTACGTATTCTGGGAGCGGGGTGTTACAGGATGTGTCACCAATTCAGAATAGAATTCAAAATTCAAGAGGATAAAAGGATAGAGGACAAATGGACAGACACATGTACCCAGATCCCGACCCAATGACCAGGATATTATCGTGAAAACACAGAAATCGCATTTTTGCGGCTGGCTTTTCAAATCTGGGGGAGCGTTTGCTCTCCTTGTCTTCTTACGTTATCCTATATCTTATTTCTCCTATAAATACCTGCATACTCAGAAGTAGAGGAACGAATTCAGCAGAGAGAGCTTTAGTTTAGTTTAGATTAAGTTTTTATTTTCTTTTTCAATGTAATTTTTATTTTAGGCTAGAGAGAGTTACACGAGAGAAGAAGAAGAATTGTAATTAGAGTGGCACTGATATAAGTCTTCTTCAAGAGAGAATTGTATTAAAGTGACATCAATGGAGTTTCTCTACTTTTCTTCATCATACTCAATCCAGTCAAAGTAATACTTTTATTTCTACTGCTTCTCTTCAAGTCAAGGTAATTTCACTATAACTCAAGTTATGTTATTCAACGATAAAGTAATTTCTCCTTCTCTATCTCTTTTTCTTTCTTAGTGTAGTATAACGATTTCAAAACACCAACACCGTTTCCTTCTTCTACTTTCACTTTCCTTCTAATTTAGCTTAATCTTTTCTTTTTTCTTTAAAACAGAGATGATCTTTAACCGGGTAGTAATTTAGGAGTAGACTTAACCAACGCTTCCATCATTGTCCCTCCCTGTGAATCATGACACGTTAGCCGTAGGCTACACGGTACATTGAGGACCTAACATTGTTCTAAACTTTTACATTTTGCTGTGCAAGTTTAGCTCGATCATAATTTTTGTACATATCTTTGAAATTTTTTCTTTTATTTCTCTGAGAATTTTTCCCATAAAATTTCTAAAGATCAATTTACACAAAACAATTCGATCACCGACTCCGATAATTCTGTCAAATCTCGTTACTCAAGTATTAGAATTTTAAACCTAGATTTAAAAATCAGGGTATTACATGGGCCTTATACGCATACAAAATGGTTTGATATAGAAGAAATTTATTATTATTATTTATTATATTTATCATAGTTGTTCCATATACGTTCTCCTACTTTAGTTTATTCTATGCGGATTGTTGTGCCAACGGACCAAGGAAACAGAATCTAACATGTTTTGCTTGAATGGGTATTATGAGGAAACTTCAATTGATTTATAAAGGAAATTAGCAAGTTCCTTCCATTATGCATAGAAAACATTCATTCTTCGTTTGATTACTTTCAAAATACTGTAATTGGTACGTACGGGGATAGCTTTTGGCTGGTTCAGGAGCCTTCCAAGTGGCTCCATCAATTCTGGGGTTGACATGAAAACCAGGTTCCTCTCCCGATTTTATGAGAATAATACCGAGGTGACCATGGACATGCTCATCTCAATGGTTCAAAAGGAGAGAATCTGTAAGGGACATATAGAGAGGTTCGACAACATTTCTCTCATGTGTCCTGCTGGCATGCCTTTACCCATGTTACTCCAGACATGCATGTATAACTTTCTCTATAAAGTGAAAGTTCGTATGGGAGCTATCAAGGCCCATACGTGGAAGAAGCTTATTGAACAAGCTAAAATAGTTAAGAAATCGGCTAAGAAGTAGAACCCTCTGTTCCCAAAAACAAATGGGGGGTCAATAGCAAGGGCGCGATACAGCCCAATCTTTCCATTCCAAAGGGAAAGAAACAATGGTTATTAAGTGTCTAGGGAAGCTCCGTCGAAGTAAAAAAAAAAAGAGTAACTCCAACAACAACCCAGAGTTCAAGTTTTCATAGAAACAATACTCCTTCAAAGATGAACAGGTGGACAATATTTCACTTACTCAACTAGGGTAACAAACTCAAATTACCAGAAGTTCGGCGCCCCAATGAAGTTGGACATACGAATGGCGCCAACTACTGTCTCTTCCATAGGATAGTTCACCATCCTACCACCAGATGCTTTGCCTTTAAGGACAAGATTCAAGTGCTGATTGAAGCAGGTGTTCTGATTCCAAAGTCTGGGCCTTGAAGGCAAAATAGCTGCCGGAGTGGGGTGGTGTTTCTCTTGCCGCATAACCATGTTTTCCTTATGCTTTCTCATTAATGAAATCTTGTTCCAATAATGTGATCGAGTACTATGCCTTACTCATTGGTCTCCAGCTTGCTTAACAAATTAATGGGGTATAATACCTTGAAGCCTATGTGCAACGCCCCGATCCCACGGGTACGGAGACGTTACTGCGACGTATATACGCAGGTCAGAAATACCCTCACGTATATACGCTAAGCATCAGTACAGGAAAGAATCAGAGTACGGAAGCACGTGGTGCATTATACATTCCAACATATGGGTACAATTACAAAGTTATCACCAGATGTGACAAATATTACAAGAATATTACATCACCAATAGGCACAAATGCGAGAATACAAAGAGATGTACAAGTATAAATAGTATAAAAGGAAGCTCAGAGCCGTCACAGGAAAACCCTAGAGCCGAGCAGGGGAGCCTAAAAGGATAGGGCTCTGAACGGTCTGCTGGAGATCCATGCTTCAGCTGCGCCACTCTAATCAGCAACTGGGGGAATCCACACGCTCCAAGCTCCATGACCTGGACATGAGGATCCAGGGGAGTCAGATAGAACTCCTCAGGCGAGTGGTGATACGAATGCCAAGTGGCGAGCAAAGATAAGCACACGTGTAATGATAAAACCGAATCATAATCAAGCATTGAAAATCGTGTCGTGAGCATAAGCATGCAGGAGCAAGTAGACATAGAACAAGTGATATCAAACAGGAAGTACTCATGTATGATAAGATAAGAACAGGAGACTGGTGGAATAGAATACGGGTGGTGAAACCGGGTGTAAGCAAGTATAGTATAATAATCATAAAACCGAAATCCGAAGTAAAACCCGATACAACCAATCATGACAAAGCATACCATAGGTCCATAGCTAGCATCTTTTATTATTATTATTACTCGTCCTACCCTGATGTCTAGATATGTGAACTAGCGTCCCAGCACACATATATCCACATCTGAGTAAAGTAAGGTTGTTATTGGAAACCAACGGGGGTATCAACGAACAATGTTTACAGTGGGTCCCGTACATACCCGGGACCACGGCCCAGGATTGTTCCGTTGCTTGGTGGACGGAACCTGCCGCAAGGCGATCAGGAGGGTCTTATAAGATGCCCTTATCAAGATGGTACCAAGAAGAAGGGAGCCAGCACTCCCCTCGGTCGCCTGGAGGCCCACAGGTCAGACCGGAAGTTTTAGTTGCACAACATGCCTAGTACCACTGTAAACACGAACATGTATTGATAGCCGCAAGTTTTCCCCGACCCGATGTAAGTTGTCCAGTTTTATGGTTTATTATGTAATTATTGATTTACGGGAACACCAGGTGCAAGACATGATCAGGAGTTCAGGAGTACATGAGTACTGCAGATTCAGGTCACTGTATATATAATACAGGATAACAAGTACAAGATTCAAGTCACTGCATGTAATGCAGGATAACAAGTATAGTATTCCCGTAAATGTGATAATCACAGGTCAAGTATTAATATGTCAAGAGGCAAGTATATCATGCCGGTGTCAAGTGATAGCATGACAGGAGGATGATATTTGGCAGGTGACCAATCATGTCAAGAGATTGATATTAGTCCGGTGGCAAGTCATGTCATAACAAGGGGCCTTGCCAAGTAGTAGCATGTCTGGTGTCAGGTGATAACACATCAGGTGTCAGGTGATACAAACAGGTGTTAAATAGTAGCATGTAGTTGACAGGTATGAAGTAATGGCATGTCAAGTGTTAACATATCAGGTAAGTACATGGCATTGATAGAGTAGTAGCTGAGCACAAACAAGCAGAGCTGAGCAAGCTGGAGACACAGACAGCAAACAGTATTTAACACTGGAGCGTCTGGCAAGGTTACCGGGACAACTCGGCTTAAGGTGCGAGTAGAAAATCCGGCAGCATCTCGCCTAGACGAATCTAGTGGTAAAGCGCTGAACGCTGATCATGATAACCAGGCGGAGCTGAGAGACCTGACGATCTCAACTCACTTCTTTTTCGAGATAGTGAGAGACCGGAGGCTGAGAAACCTGACGGTCTCAACTCACTTCTCTTTCGAGATAGTGAGAGACCGGAGGCTGAGAAACCTGACGGTCTCAACTCACTTCTCTTTCGAGATAGTGAGAGACCGGAGGCTGAAGGGTCCGGAAGCCAAGAACGCTCGGGGTTTAAGCGCACTCTTGGTGGCTACTAGCCATCCCAGGAGTGGGCAGAAACCCAGAGTCCAACGACCACGAAGGGTCGGCCACGCATGGTATAAAGCAGTAAAATACATCACAGGCATGATATATGTACAAGAATTAAACTACCCTAATACAAGCATTCGTCACAGAGCAATACATGTCCAGCCATTGGCACTCGGCCATACACAAATACAGGGGCTCAGCCCAATACAAAATACATTTTAACATGGAATAAAATACATGTCGACCCGACAAAGCGGGGAAACCCAAATGGAGGCGAGGACACTCGCCTAAAGCTCCAGAAAGGCCGAAAACTAAGAAATCCCGGGAACTCGCGCACGCGCCATATAATAAAATATATATATATTTTTAGAGAGAGAAAGGGAGGAGGAGAGAGAGAAACCTAGAGAGGGAAAGGGAGATTTCTAGAGAGAGAAAATCTTAGAGAGAGAAAGGAGGGAGATCTAGAGAGAGAAAGAGATTAGAGAGAGCAGGGAGAGAATTTGGAGAGAGAGAGACGGTTGAGAGAGAGTTTGAAGAGAGAGTGAGAGAGTTGCTTAGAGAGAGAGAGATGAGAGAGAGAGACAGGAGAGAGAAAAAAGGGAGGGGGGCTGTTGCCCCCCTCACAGCCGTCCACGGCCAGGCCAGGAGGCCTGACCGTGGCCCTATCAGGGCCGGCGCCGGCGGCCCTCCGGTGGCCGCGCCGGCCACCCCAAGGGGAAGAGAGAGAGATCCGGGGAGAGAGAGAGAGAAGTGGGGGCAGAGGGGCTGCTGCCCCCCCTCAACCTCTGGTCACGGCCTGGCTTTGCCAAGCCGTGGCCAGGCCAGCCCTGGCCATGCGGCCAGGGACGCCAAGGGGGCGGCGCTAGGGGCGGCGCCGCCAGACAGGGGCGGCCACGCTGGCCGCCCAAGTAGGGGAGAGGAAAAGAAAAAGAAAGGAAAAGGAAAAGGAAAGAAGAAGAAAAAGAAGAAAAGGAAAAGAAAGGAAGGGCTCGCCGGAGTCGCTGGGCGGCGGCGGAGCCTGGCCGGAGGTGTCGGCGTTGATGGTGGTGGTGGTCAGTTCTTGGGGAGGAAGAGAGAGAGAGGGAGGTGGGAGAAATTGAAGGGTGGAGAAGAAAGAGGAGGAGATAGAGAGAGAGAATTGAGGGATAGATTAGGAGGTGAAGTGAGAGAGGGGGAGAATTTTGGGGAAAGAAGGAGGAGGAGGAGGCGGTCGCTGGCGCCAGGGGAAGGAGAAGAAAGAAGGGAAGAAAGAGAAAAAGAAAGAAAAATGAAAAGGAAAAGGAAAAGGAAAGGAAAAGAAAATAAAAAAGAAAAAGGAGAAGATATTTTGGAGGGTTGTGTGGTGGAGGAATTTTTGGGGAAAAAGAAAAAAGGAATATAGACGAAAAGGGAGTGGATGGGAAAAATGGGAAAGGAAAGAAAAAGAAAAATAAGTTAGATGATATTTCGGATCTGGGAAAATCCCAAAATATCGAAAATGCTGGAAAATTGGACTGCTCCGGAAAGGTCTCAAAAAATTCTTAAAAATAATAAATATTATTTTAAGGTACATGGTGAAATCGATTTTCAGAAATAAATTTCATTTTTAAATTAAATCTGGAAGTCAACCGCCGATACCGCTCTACACCGAGTCGGCCGGATTTTGATAAATTCTGAAAAATCTCAGAAAATGTATTAAAGAATAAAATATGATTTTAAGAAGTAAAGTGAAAGCGGAATTCAGAAATTCAATTCTGATTGTAAACTAAAATCCTGGAACCAACTAGCGATACTGGCCGACACCAATCCGGTGGAATTTTGATAAATTCATAAAATCCTCAAAACAAGTATTTAGGTAGGAAAAGTGATTTAAGAAATAATGTAAAAAGAAATTTCTAGTAATTCCAATCTGTTTGTAAATTAAAAATTCAGGAATCGGTCAGCGGTGTTGGTCGACACCGGTTTGAAGATTTACAACTTAATTCAGAAAAATTTCAGAAAATCATAGAAAATCTAAAATATTGGAAAACGATGTTTAAAACTAAAATCGGTCAAATCTAAATACCAGAAAGACCAAATCGAGTAATACCCTAGGATCGGGTCCTCGGTTCAGACTAGGGCTGACCCGAGTCCGTGAATCCGGATCCAAGACAAGACGATCATATAAATAATTCCTAATACAAAACAAATACAGGAAGTAAATCGAAAAATACGATCGAAAAATCTGAATACGCAACTAAGTACGTATTCTGGGAGCGAGGTGTTACAATCCATCCACCTTACAAAAAATTGTGTCCTCGCAATTTCGATAAGGGATAAATTGAACACAAAGGGGACATGGATGGGAATTATACCAATTAAGATATGAAGCACTATAGGTAGGGTTCTCAAGTTGACTGAACAATTATCAGAATATAGACATCCTCTGCACTTCCGGCTGTATAAATCTTCGAACAATGCCGAATATTACTGACTGATAACATAGCTTTGCAATAGAATTTTCGCTGTACTGCATACTTGATGTCGCTCTAAGAATGAGCCAGAATACTGAAGATAAAGAAAACCCTGATAATACTGAGCATAATAAAGAAGACCGATAGTTAAGAATTCCGAAGACCAGGCATCGATCACTCCGAAGACTATAGCCAATAATAGAGATAGCTGTAGAAAAACCTGAACACCGACTTCTGAAAGATAACCGATCGTGGATCAATCCTGAGAATACCCGAACTTCAAAGAGTTGGCCGAAGAGATCATATAATAGCTTCATTCAGAATCAGCCGCTACCTCTCTAGTCTATTCATATCTTAAGTTGGTATAAAGGCTTCGAAAAACCAAAACAGGGAAAGATGGAAGGGATTAGGAATCAAAGGAAGAATGATCAAGAAAGAATAGATAACTCTGCACTTGTAGTTGGAGTGTATAACCAGGACTCATGCATTGCAGTTGCAAATTTCTTTACCATTAATTTGCCGTCTGGACGTACTGAGAATGTAGAGCCTAGGCTCTGATACCATCCTGTAACGCCCCGATCCCACGGGTACGGAGACGTTACTGCGACGTATATACGCTGGTCAGAAATACCCTCACGTATATACACTAAGCATCAGTACAGGCGAGAATCAGAGTACGGAAGCACGTGGTGCATTATACATTCCAACATATGGGTACAATTACAAAGTTATCACCAGATGTGACAAATATTACAAGAATATTACATCACCAATAGGCACAAATGCGAGAATACAAAGAGGTGTACAAGTATAAATAGTACAAAAGGAAGCTCATAGCGTCACAGGAAAACTCTAGAGCCGAGCAGGGGGCCCTGGAAGGATAGGGCTCTGAACGGTCTGCTGGAGATCCATGCTTCAGCTGCGCCACTCTAATCAGCAACTGGGGGAATCCACACGCTCCAAGCTCCATGACCTGGACATGAGGATCCAGGGGAGTCAGATAGAACTCCCCAGGCGAGTGGTGATACGAATGCCAAGTGGCGAGCAAAGATAAGCACACGTGTAACGATAAAACCGAATCATAATCATGCATTGAAAACCGTGTCGTGAGCATAAGCATGCAGGAGCAAGTAGACATAGAACAAGTGATATCAAACAGGAAGTACTCATGGTATGATAAGATAAGAACATGAGACTGGTGGAATAGAATACGGGTGGTGAAACCGGGTGTAAGCAAGTATAGTATAATAATCATAAAATCGGAAATCCGAAGTAAAACCCGATACAACCAATCATGACAAAGCATACCACAGGTCCATAGCTGGCATCTTTTATTATTATTATTATTACTCATCCTACCCTGATGTCTAGATATGTGAACTAGCGTCCCAGCACACATATATCCACATCTGAGTAAAGTAAGGTTGTTATTGGAAACCAATGGGGGTATCAACGAACAATGTTTACAGTGGGTCCCGTACATACCCGGGACCACGACCCAGGATTGTTCCGTTGCTTGGTGGACGGAACCTGCCGCAAGGCGATCAGGAGGGTCTTATAGGATGCCCTTATCAAGATGGTACCAAGAAGGAGGGAGCCAGCACTCCCCTCGGTCGCCTGGAGGCCCACAGGTCAGACCGGAAGTTTTAGTTGCACAACATGCCTAGTACCACTGTAAACACGAACATGTATTGATAGCCGCAAGTTTTCCCCGACCCGATGTAAGTTGTCCAGTTTTATGTTTATTATGTAATTATTAATTTACGGGAACACCAGGTGCAAGACATGATCAGGAGTTCAGGAGTACATGAGTACTGCAGATTCAGGTCACTGTATATATAATACAGGATAACAAGTACAAGATTCAAGTCACTGCATGTAATGCAGGATAACAAGTATAGTATTCCCGTAAATGTGATAATCACAGGTCAAGTATTAATATGTCAAGAGGCAAGTATATCATGCCGGGTGTCAAGTGATAGCATGATAGGAGGATGATATTTGGCAGGTGACCAATCATGTCAAGAGATTGATATTAGTCCGGTGGCAAGTCATGTCATAACAAGGGGCCTTGCCAAGTAGTAGCATGTCTGGTGTCAGGTGATAACACATCAGGTGTCAGGTGATACAAACAGGTGTTAAATAGTAGCATGTAGTTGACAGGTATGAAGTAATGGCATGTCAAGTGTTAACATATCAGGTAAGTACATGGCATGTGATAGAGTAGTAGCTGAGCACAACCAAGCGGAGCTGAGCAAGCTGGAGGCACAGACAGCAAACAGTATTTAACACTGAAGCGTCTGGCAAGGTTACCGGGACAACTCGGCTTAAGGTGCGAGTAGAAAATCCGGCAGCATCTCGCCTAGACGAATCTAGTGGTAAAGCGCTTAACGCTGATCATGATAACCAGGCGGAGCTGAGAGACCTGACGGTCTCAACTCACTTCTCTTTCGAGATAGTGAGAGACCGGAGGCTGAGAAACCTGACGGTCTCAACTCACTTCTCTTTCGAGATAGTGAGAGACCGGAGGCTGAGAAACCTGACGGTCTCAACTCACTTCTCTTTCGAGATAGTGAGAGACCGGAGGCTGAAGGGTCCGGAAGCCAAGAACGCTCGGGGTTTAAGCGC
Source organism: Agave tequilana (assembly GCA_038442645.1). Lineage (NCBI taxonomy): Eukaryota > Viridiplantae > Streptophyta > Magnoliopsida > Asparagales > Asparagaceae > Agave > Agave tequilana. The sequence goes on from JAVJIF010016362.1 coordinate 90,721, forward strand.
ACTCTCGGTGGCTACTAGCCATCCCAGGAGTGGGCCTTAGCGTATATATGTGAGGGTATATCTAACCTGCGTATATACGTCGCAGTAACGTCTCCGTACCCGTGGGATCGGGGCGTTACGGGAATGTAAAACCCAATAGAAGCAAACTCGGTAAAGCATACAACGGATCCATAACTGGCATCTTTTATTATTATTATTATTGCTCGTCCTACCCTGATGTCTAGATATGTGAACTAGCGTCCCAGCACACATATATCCACATCTGAGTAAAGCAAGGTTGTTATTGGAAACCAACGGGGTATCAACGAACAATGTTTACAGTGGGTCCCGTACATACCCGGGACCACGGCCCAGGATTGTTCCATTGCTTGGTGGACGGAACCTGCCGCAAGGCGATCAGGAGGGTCTTATAGGATGCCCTTATCAAGATGGTACCAAGAAGGAGGGAGCCAGCACTCCCCTCGGTCGCCTGGAGGCCCACAGGTCAGACCGGAAGTTTTAGTTGCACAACATGCCTAGTACCACTGTAAAAACGAACATGTATTGATAGCCGCAAGTTTCCCCCGACCCGATGTAAGTTGTCCAGTTTTATGGTTTATTATGTAATTATCAATTTACGGGAACAGCAGGTGCAAGACATGATCAGGAGTTCAGGAGTACATGAATACTACAGATTCAGGTCACTGTATATATAATACAGGATAACAAGTACAAGATTCAAGTCTCTGCATGTAATGCAGGATAACAAGTATAGTATTCCCGTAAATGTGATAATCACAGGTCAAGTATTAATATGTCAAGAGGCAAGTATATCATGCCGGGTGTCAAGTGATAGCATGACAGGAGGATGATATTTGGCAGGTGACCAATCATGTCAAGAGATTGATATTAGTCCGGTGGCAAGTCATGTCATAACAAGGGGCCTTGCCAAGTAGTAGCATGTCTGGTGTCAGGTGATAACACATCAGGTGTCAGGTGATACAAACAGGTGTTAAATAGTAGCATGTAGTTGACAGGTATGAAGTAATGGTATGTCAAGTGTTAACATATCAGGTAAGTACATGGCATGTGATAGAGTAGTAGCTGAGCACAACCAAGCGGAGCTGAGCAAGCTGGAGGCACAGACAGCAAACAATATTTAACACTGGAGCGTCTGGCAAGGTTACCGGGACAACTCGGCTTAAGGTGCGAGTAGAAAATCCGGCAGCATCTCGCCTAGACGAATCTAGTGGTAAAGCGCTGAACGCTGATCATGATAACCAGGCGAAGCTGAGAGACCTGACGGTCTCAACTCACTTCTCTTTCGAGATAGTGAGAGACCGGAGGCTGAGAAACCTGACGGTCTACACCGGGTCGGCCAGATTTTGATAAATTTTGAAAAATCTCAGAAAATATATTAAAGAATAAATTTGATTTTAAAAAGTAAAGTGAAAGCGGAATTCAGAAATTCAATTCTGATTGTAAACTAAAAATCCTGGAACCAACCAGCGATACTGGCCGACACCAATCCGTGGAATTTTGATAAATTCATAAAATCCTCAAAAAAAGTATTTAGGTAGGAAATGTGATTTTAAGAAATAATGTAAAAATATATTTCTAGTAATTCTAATCTGTTTGTAAATTAAAAATCTAGGAATCGGTCAGCGGTGTTGGTCGACACCGGTTTTGAAGATTTACAACTTAATTCAGGAAAATTTCAAAAAATCATAAAAAATTTAAAATATTGGAAAACGATGTTTAAAATTAAAATCGATTAAATCTAAATATCAGAAAGACCAAATCGAGTAATACCCTAGGATCGGGTCCTCGGTTCAGAGTAGGGCTGACTCCGAGTCCGTGAATCCGGATCCAAGACAGGACGATCATATAAATAATTCATAATACAAAACAAATACAGGAAGTAAATCAAAAAATACGATCGAAAAATTTGAATACGTAACTAAGTACGTATTCTGGGAGCGGGGTGTACACTATGGTAACTCCAAATGGATTATTAATCAAAGCAATGGAGAGTACGAGGTTCGTAATGAAGACTTGATACCTTATCACCATGCAACCATATAGTTGGTTAACACATTTGACGGCTTCTATATCAGCCACATATCTCGCTTCCAAAATACAAAGACAGATGCCCTGGCTGCAGTTGCAGCTACGTTGGCCTTACCGGCTGACACCAGTTACCTTCTCATGGTGGCTACTCGTCATTTCTTCTATCTGAAGTTTTGTTTAGATGTTAGTGATGCTCATACAATCTCAACCAACTTCTAACCTAGAGACTGACGATTTCTCATCATCGACTATACTTTGTAAGGTATATTACCGGATGATCCTAAGGAGATAGCTTTTATTCGACGAAGATCTCCTCGTTTTTACTATAATTCAGTGATAAAGGCACTTTATCACCGTTCATACGAGGTGTACTTCTCCATTGTCTTTCCAATATGGAGGCACAAGAAGTAATTTAAGAAGCTCATGATGGCATATGCGGTGCCCATCAGTCGGGTCCAAAGCTCAAGGACCGACTGCACATACTTGACTATTATTGGCTGATAATGATCGTCGGCACTGTGCAATATGCGAACAGTATAAGGCTTGTCAAATCTATTCGGATTGCATACACCAACCCCCAAAGTTGCTCCACCCTACAGTTGCTTCATGGCCATTTGAAGCCTGAAAAATCGATGTCATTAAACCTATCAGTCCTCTCTCAGCTAAAGGTCATCAGTTTATTCTTACTATAACTGATTACTTCTTGAAATGGGTGAAAGCTATACGCTCGCTGAAGTTAAAACTATTAATGTTATTAACTTCATCAAACACCATGTCACACACCGATTTGGTACTCCTCAGAGGCTCATTCATGACAACGGTCATCAATTTATGAGTAGGGGTGTCAAGTGGGTTGGGTCAGGCCCAGCCCGGCCGGGCACAGCAGGCCAACAGCTGATCCAAGTCAGGCCTGGCCCGCCCGGCCAAAAGGGAGCAGCCCGGCCCAGTGCTAACCCACAACCCGGGTGACCCGAACCCGGGCCGTGTCGGGCTGCCCCGGCCTTATTAAAAACTAAAAAAATAAAAAACTTTTAAAAAACTTTAAACTAAAAAATTACTGATCCATGTTGTGAAAAAATTGCCAAAGAAAATTAAAAGTTGTGAAATAAAAATATGATTTTTTTTAAATGATCTAATAAAATGGATAATTGATAAAAAATGTAATTGAAGTATAAATTAAATTTTTTAAAACTTATCATTAAAAATAAAAAAGTACAAGTCTTCATACATTTTATCATTCATAAATAAAAAATACAAGTCTTCATTCATCTTCTGGGGAGTCTTCTAGAGAATCTTCGATGAGATCGTCCATTGTTGTATTTTGACTTCTCTTTTCTGCGTCCAGTCAATCTTTCCCGTATATATCATTTCGATTGCATCCGAAGCCAGATAGTTTCTCGTATCAGTCAGCACTTGATCACCTATAGTAAAAACAGAGTCTGATGCTGCTGTAAATGCCTGAATTAGTTAATCATGTGCCATGATGGAAAACACGGGATAAGTTGATGCTTGTGATTTTCACCCTGCTAAAATATCAAAATTATCAAATCTTGATTCTGATTCGATCTCAGGATTTACGGCAGTTGGATATAATAATGAAGTTTATTTAAAGAAATAGAAGTTCTAGAAGTTTTGGAAGCTAATAAAAAAAACCTGAAAATAATGAACTTCTACTGCTAGATGCTGAAGAAGTTTGAGTGAAAATAATGAAGTTCTATCACAAAATCTAAATCAAAAGCTTGACTAGATCTAGCTGACGAAGAATTGGCATTCATTTTTTTTACTAATTTCTAATTTTATAAGAATATAAATATCGAATTGAGAGCTTGTAGAGCTTGAAGACTTGAGAGCTTGTAGAGCTTGAGGACTTGAGGCTTCAGAGCTTGTAGAGCTTATGGGCTTCAGAGCTTATAGAGCTTTTAGGGGAGTTTATAGAGCTTGTAGAGCTTGTAAAGCTTGGGGACTTGAAAATTTTAGAAATTTTTTGGAGATTTAAGAGATTTTTATTGTGATGAAATGGAGTGGGGAAGATGAAGTATTTATAGAGGAGAAGAGGATTACTTTTTATGCAATTTTTTTTTACAAAAAAACCAACAAAACAGTCATATACCCGTCAGGGGTATTCGCAACAAAAATTGCAAATCCCCCTCAGTGGCTATAATAGACGTTGGGGCTGATCTGGGCCAGGCCGGGTACCCAATGACTATTATAGCCGTTGGGATTCCCGGGCTGCCCTGGGCCTGGCACGGCCCGGCTGGGCCCTGGGCCAATTTTGGTGGACCTGAGGCCGGTTCACCCTCTACCTGGACCCGGGCCGGGTCTGGCCCAGGTCCTTTGTGGGTCAGGCCATGACCGTGAGGGTTGCCGGGTCAGGCCAACCCATTTGACACTTTTATTTGCAAGCCAATTATTCTATCGATTTTGCGATAAATATCGAATTCAGAATATGGCTTCAATTGCATACAATTTTGCCGCCAATGAATTAGCAGAAGCATTCAAGAAGCCGATCATCAAGCTCCTCAAAAAGTTTGTCTCCATAAGCAAATGAGATTGGAACGAGATTGGAGCGAGAAGCTCAATAAATGTTGAACGACGGTCCGAATTCTTACAGGCAATACACTTTTTCTCTGATTTATGGGTGTAAAGCAGTCATACCCCTAGAAATTCAAATACCGTCACTCCGAGTTGCCTTAGCAACTAAGATGACACAAGGAGACAATGATCGACTACGTCTCCAGGAGCTTGAAGCGCCAGATGAGAAGGGATTACAGGCTCAACAGCGTATTGAGCTTTCTCAGGCTCGAATCTCGAATGCTTTCAACAAAAAAGTTAAAGAGAGGGTTTTTCAAAAGGGAGATTTGGTCTCAGTGGTCAAACGACCTATGGTCATGACACATAAGATCAAAAATAAATTTTAACCTGAACGGGAAGGACCATTTGTAGTAGATACGGTCTACTCAAATGGAGCTTATCGTCTCGCAAATTCAAATAACAATACACTCATGATGCCGATTAATGGCAAGTTCCTGAAAAGTACTATTCATGATCATGTTAACACTATACCTTTGATCGAGTTAGTACTATTTGTGATCATGTTGCCTCTAATCACCTAGTCAGAGTCATCTGACTATTAATCCTTTCATGAAATCCTCCTCCCCAGGTGAGATCAACTCCGACCCTCTCTGATTGGTTAGATGGATCAGGGTTTTATCACCTACTGATGACGTCGAGCCGATCTAACATTAGGAGACAATGATGCATGATGTAAACATTGAAGAAATGATGAAGACAAACCACCAGTTTTAGCCTTGTCATTATTCTCTACCACCGAATCAAGTCGAACTTATTGAAAAAGGCTCGTGATGTATCTTGGCAGAATCTTTCCAGTGTTTTCATATTCATATCAAAAATGTAGCGACCGATTGAGGATCGAGAGAATTCCTCAAGGAATGCTAATCTCCTGATAAATTCCATACAGAGTTTGTATGTACTTCTTTAATCCTCGACGAGATTTTGAAGTCATCTGCGGAGTAAAAACTCAAGAAATACACCATATTACTTAAAGTAACATAACAATTTGACATCTTTGACGGCTAAGGATAGAGAAAAAGTGGCTTTTAAGCCCATGAAAAATCCTTAATAACTCATCATGCTGAGGGGAATAGCATGACTAGCCCAATTTAAACGGTAATTGATAAAAGCAAATCAAATCCGTTGATAGCTGAGAGTTTGCTAAAAATCCATAAGGCACTGGTCTATTTAATACCACCAAAATCCATTACCAATTCCCTTCCATAGAATGATAAGTCTACAAAAAATTTGTATTCATTTTCTCAATAAAATAAATTACAGATTGAGCCTATCATGTTAACATTATACTTTTGACTATAAAATTTCAGTATATCTCCAGCGGATCAAAACTCCACTTGTCATTCTCTTCAATAGAATGACAGGTTCACTCAAATTGCGCAAATCACAAAACCAATTACTATTATGTTAAAAAATCACACCTCTGACAGTAAATGAATCTCTGTCATGTTAACATCATACCTCTGACAATTCATTCTTATTTCTAGCGAAATACTTGTCAAGCTAATGATTACCTCTGACAAAATCTTCTTTTATTCCCCAGCAAGATATTTAGTTATCACTTTAACAATTACCTCTGACAAATCTCTCAAACTACCACAGGAAACAATCATTTCCTGATCAAATCCCCACAGGAGTCACTAATGTTACGTTAATGATTACCTCTGACAACTCCTTATAGATTCCCCACGGGATCTCAGAAAATGCTAATTTTCCTACAATCTCCTTATGGAATCACTAATGCACATTAATGATCATCTTTGACACCTCAGAGAATGTTGAATTCTCTACATAAAAGCCTCACGGAATTTTCATTCCCCAATGAGATATTTTGTTATCACGTTAATGATTACCTCCAGTGATTCTCCCTCTCAAAATATTAGAGGGAATGCTATTTGCTCCTATACGATTCCCCGACGCTAAAATCTTTATAGAATTCTATTCGACACTATTGTAGTCTAGTATGGACTATTATCTTGATTTCAACGAATTTTCTCGCTAATCTTAAGGGTTCTTCTATCATGTCTATGCCACCTCTGAATAGACATGATTCTATCTTTGTAGTACAGAGTCTGTTATATCTGTAAGATTATTGAACAGACAGAGTCCATCCTAATCCCTGTTATGCCCTCATGACCTCTAAATAACGAATCCTTTTTATGATTCAAGCTGTTATATCTGTAAGATCATTGAATAGACGAGTCGAATCATGCTGTTATATCTATAAGATTATTGAACAAATGGGTCCTTAACATAATTCTCCACTCCATCGCCGGGTAGGAATTTCTAGCTGTCAAGTTAATAAGACTACTCTGAACAACGAATTGTGAGCCTGCTGCCTTTTAGTCGGTTATGTCCATATTACCTCTGAACCGATGAGTGTCCAGATTCAATTCACTCTTGCAGTCCTTAGTGGACTAGCTGTCTACGATTACCTCTGAGTAGTGAATTCTGAATTCAGTATGTCTTAGTCTGTGTGTCTTAGTCTATCAAGTTTACTACATCTCTGAATAGACAAGTCTAGACTGAATTCACCAATTTTAGTCCTTGTGCTGTCATGTCCAATTCATCACCTCTGAACAACGAGTTCTTAGATTTAATTGTTCCTATCTATTATGTCCTTGTTACCTTTGAACAGACGAGCCTTTAGATATACCCTCTTTTATCCCTAGTAGATTCTTTTACTTTAAACTGATTTTATCATGTTTTCAATCTCAGAATAATTTCAGTATTCCTTCAGAAATTTTACTTGGTGAAATTTCACCTTCAGTTCTTTTTGAGAACTTGCATGCTAAGTGTTCCTCTAGGAAAGACTTAAATTATCTAAGGGTAATGAAACAAGCAAAAGAATAAGAAATTAAGAAGAGCAAACGAGTCAAAAAGAATTTTATTGATTCAATGAAAAGAGATACGTTGATTTTATTACATCAAATTGGTCTCTCATATGATATGAGTTTCTCCTCAAAAGCATACAGTTTGTATCTTTTATTTCTTTAGCCCTGGCGAGGACCTGAGACTTCAGTTCTTCCCGACTGAAAGTGGCGATCTGGGCCAGATGAGCCTGGATCTCCACCCCTCTTCTCTGCCTTCAGCTAATGGACTTGAGTGTTCTTAGCGGTCAGCAGTTCCAGCTAGGCAGTTTCTGCTGTACACACCGGCTCATCTTTGGATAAGAGAATGTTGGCCCTCTTTATCATTTGCTCTGCCCTCTCAATCTGATCATTGGCAGAAGCGAGTGCATTATTGGAGGCCTCGATTGGGTCGGCAATTTTAACCTCCTTGATCTCTAGGGATTTCAACTCCTGTGACACTACATTCGCCTCCCTTGCGTCTCTGTATTTGTTTTGAGAGTCGCTCGAGCTCCTCTTCGACTAACAGAGTTACATCTGAGTCATTCAGGTGATGCCACTACCCTACATCTTTCTCGAGGTTCTCCACCATTAGCTCCAGGGATGCAGCCTGATCCGCTCCCTCAAAATCCCTGATGTTCTCTAAAGGCCAAGAGAGAACTGCCTTCAGAAACTCGAATGGAGTCGTCGAGCCCTTAGAACTAGTAAAAGGCATTGACTCAAGCTCTTAGAAAAGCTAATGACCACACCACAAACTAGCCCCACACAGGCTAAGCTTCGCCTCACAACTGTTTTAGCTTCGCCATAGGCTAATCCCGCATGGAACTTTAATCCCGCAATGGATTAGCCTCGCGGTAGGCTAGCTCTGCATGGAGCTTCAAGAATGATCAAATTGGCTGTCTAACTGAAAAGTGCATCTGCACTAAGTCTAATCGACTTTCTTGACCTAAACAATGTCAAAATTTAGGTCACGAGTTATAAGTTCAAAATATTTCAAAATTCGTACCAATTCATAACGGATTTACGAAAACTTTGAAGGAGATTTTACTGACATTCCTAAAAGACAAATTCTCATACTGCTTTTCAACTGGTCTAAACGGTGTCTAACTTGCCGACACTTCCAAAAGATAAGTCGCGGACAAGCTGACGACCAGTTCTTTTTGTTTACTCAGCTCATACCAATTCTAGATGAATAGAGTGGTCATTTGGACACTAATGATCCAGTTATAAGATAGTAGGCCAGGTGTTATCTTTGAATAGGCTTAGGCTTGCCTATAAGGCTAAGTTAATTCAACACTTAGTTTCGCCTGAGCCCAAAGGACTAGTTTCGCCTGAGAGGCTAGTCTTGTCTATCTTCGCCAGCAGCTTGGTATCCACCAAGAGCTTACTTCTAGCTTTACTTGAAGCTTTTCATAGCTCCGCTGAGAGCTAATTTTAGCTTCGCCTGAAGCTTTTATAGTTTTGCCTAAAGTTTTTTATAGCTCTGATGTGAGCTCACTTTACACTCCAGGTCATTAATTGACCGTTTCAAATCCTCCAGCAGGATTAGTGGGCTAACCTCTCTATTTTAGTGGGGTTAATGTCACTTTAGTGGGCAGTTATACATATCCACTGTGTCCCACGTTAAGTGGAGACGATTAAACCAGAACCGCTGTCGTAGACTTGCACAGAGCCTTTTTAGCTTCGTATGAAGCTTGCTAGGCTTGCGCAAAGCCTGTTGATAGCTTCACATGAAGCATTTTAGGCTCGTGTAGAGCCTATTTTAGTCTCATGCATGAAGCTATCAAGGTTGTTTTAGCCTTTGCTAATTTTTAGGGCAGTTACACCCTTGCAGAACCTCCCTATTTTAGTGGGGTTAATGCCACTTTAGTGCGCAGTTATTGAAAAAGGAACACCTAGAGGGGGGGATGAATAGGTGTAAATGCTAATCTAGAACTAAATGCAAAACCAAGTGCGCTAAATGCGGAAACTAATGCAAATCTTGCACAAACTTAATACAACACAATAAGTGTAGCCGAATTCCCCGTGAAGGGCTCTGGACTAACTCCTCTTGATTCCCCTTGAATGGGTTGAGGTGCTATGTGAAGCTCTTGTTGGTTAAGTATAAGTTAGGCACACACACAAGCAAGCCAAGCAAATACAAGATATAACAATATGAAATATGCAAGGCAACACAAGCAATGAATGATATGACAATATGAATGAATGATGCTTTGCACAAATATAAAGAGAGAGAGTTGAGAGATATTGGATCAAACGCAAACACACGGATATGTTTCGAGGTTCGAGTCCTTAGCTCTACATCCCCGCCTACACCACCGTGTAGGATTTCCAATCCACTATAGAAGTACCGAACTCCTCTCTCAATCCTTACAAAGCCACCGAGGCTATACAACCACAATCCACCTCACATTTGAGGGATACAAACCAACAACCAACTCCACCTCACCAAGAGGGAGTAAACACCAATCTCCACCTCACAATAGAGGGAGCAAACCAACAACCCAAATCACAACCTCAACCTCTACCAAAGAGGGAGCAACCAAGAAATCAAGGGTTTACAAAAGGTGGTCTCTTTCAACCACAAACCTCTTTCCTTTTTCCACAAATACAAGATCCTAATAGAATAGGATAGAAGATATAGCTCAAGTGTGGAAAACACAAGTGTCTTGATCAAAGAAAATCTCTTGGGAAAATACCAAAATGATATGGAGATAAAGAACAAGAAATCAATTCCCAAAAACTTGTTTTCTTTGAAAATAACAAAACACTTAAAACAATTAAGATTGATCTTTTGGCACTTAAAACTCTTTTGAAAACTCTTTTAAAACACTCAAGAAGTCAGGAAAAATTTGCTCTAAAAAACTTGGCCAAAAACCCAAAGAGATGGGGTTTATATAGGCCCATCAGAAAACTAGCCGTTAGAGCTGAGCTGGCAGCTCTGACAGGCAACGGTCGACCGGCCCGGTCGACCGCCAACGGTCAGAAATATGACCGTTGGGCAACTGCGGTCGACCGACCCGGTCGACCGAAACAAACAGAGAGCACTGTAAGTGCCCCGGTCGACCCGAGCGGTCGACCGTCCCAGTGCCTCCAAACGTGCACAGATTTGTGCACGTCGGTCGACCGGCCCGGTCGACCGACTTCACCCAAGTCGACTAGGTCAGGTTGACTAGTCGACTGATTGAAGCCTGGAACATAAATCTGGATCAGAAAAACAGTGTAAAATATTTTTCTAAAAATCTTTTAACACTTCTAAAAATCACCAAAAATAGTTTTATCATTTTATATGGAAACACAAACTTGTGATAAAAATTTCAAGACATATATTAATCATATCAATTCATTTTTGAGTCTTGCAAATTTTATCAAAAAAAAAACTTGTATTTTTATCAAACTTGATTTTTCAACACATGAATAGAGATATCAAAATAAGTTTGTCTAGCAAGTTAAACCATGTATGTATATCTAGAATACATCTAATATACATAGAAATAAAGTAAACTTGTTTTGATCTACTATTCATGAAAACCAAATCCAAAACATGAAAACGTGTGTGTTGTGCACTTGAGCATATCAACTATACTAAGCTTTACAAATGGATCTAAACACACTAACTAGACTATGGATACCTAAGTCTTCTTGATGATCTTCATCTTCAAGTAGACTTGCTCCAAAACTCCATCCATGGGCTAGGCAATGTGTGATCTTGACGCTTTGGCCCTGGAATCATCATGAAAAGCTTCTAAACACCTTGTTGAAGCTAATCACCAACTAATATCTTGGTTAATGGTCTGAAACTTAAACAACACAAGATTATTAGTAAACATAACTACATGAGTTAATCATCATCAAAACTAGGGTGGAAGGCCTTTGGGCCAACAATCTCCCCCTTTTTGATGATGACAAAACTCATGGAGTTATATATGCATGGATTAAAGTTAGGCTTCAAGGAAGCTCCCCCTTAACTCATGCATAGACATAAATAATAAGATATGGAAATGAAGCATATGAATATGTATGCAAGTATGGAGATAAAACATGCAACAAGCATAAATCAAAATCTTTTTCTCCTATTTGCAATACAAAAACATATATGCATAAATAACAAGTGAAGACAAATACTTCTCCCCCTTAAGCAATGAAAACATGCATAAACTCAAATACTTCTCCCCATTTTGTCAATCATCAACAAAGGGTTCAAAGTAAAATAAATCAAACAAATTTTCTCCCCCTTTTTGTCAAACAAAAAGATCAAGAAGGGGTTAAACAATCCAAACAATAAAATGAGGGGAAAAATCTTTCTCCCCTTTTAAGTCAATCAAAACAATAAAACAATGTTCTCCCCTTTTGTCTAAAACAAAAACAAGGTCAATAAGGGGTGACTATAAACAACATGATATCAATAGATAAATATGTCAATGAAGCATCTTGATATCAATTGAAAATAAACAAAGATCAATAGATGTTATATGCTATATACATTCTGAAGAGGAAGACGCTAAGTTAGCTTCCCTACACATATGCATTACATGAAAGAGGGATGTTAAGCCCTAATTCACATAACACACATTATGTAATGCATAAGAGGAGATGTGAAGCTCCCCCTACACACGTGTACCACATAACGAAGAGATGTTAAGCTCTTCAATACAAGATACACTCATCATGAATCTATGTGCATATAGTCAATACAAATCAAAACTTTTGTATTTTTCAAAAAAATTTTAGATACCAATTTTAAGCAAAAACACATAAAACATCTTGATATCAATTGAAATTAAACATAATAAATTTTGAATGTCTAAACAAAATTTTGATACCAAATGTAAATAATTTTCATATTAAACATATGATACCAATATGAAATTTCAATCAAAAAGTAAGGGAGTGGGAAACAAATACCAATTGAAGAATCACCAATTGAAAGACAAAATTAAAATTTCTCCCCCTTTATGAAATACCAACTAATAAGATGCATGGGCTTGATACCAATATAAAAGTAATCAATTGAAACAAAATTGAAGCTCAAGCACTAGCATAAACAAGATTTTGTGAAAATTTATATCTTGAGCACAAATAAAACATATATGTATGAAAATTAGATACCAATAGAAATTGATACCATTGAAAGTATACATACACAAACACATATGAGTATACAAAAGAATCAAGATTGATACCAATTGAAAGAGTTCAATGATACCAATTGACATAACAATAAAAGCATGGTATAACTCATATAATCTACCACCCAATCAAGGTTCAAGTTTTAAATGATTTTCATTTTAAAGCATACATGACCATGATCTCCCTTCCAACCGCCCTTAGATGGTAGGAGTTTTCAAAAATAGATTTGAAAATGTAATTTTGTTTGAAAAATCACTACTAAATTGAAGAATATCGTAACTAGTTAAATGGAAAAACTTTTAAACTAGTACGAAATCCTTCAAGTAAGGAATAAACTAAAAATAATTTTCATAAAATAGGGAATCCACATGAAAATCAACACTCTAATCCAATTAAGCATAATTTTGACTCATGAAAACAAAACGTGAGCAAGCAATAAATGTGAGTGTACAAATAAAGTGTGAATATCATAATCATGAAAATATTCAATTAAGTTCAATTATTCCTTAAACATTGAAAACACGAAAATCATCAAAACTTATTTAATCTTCATGGCATATGTATGTCAAGTAAAAATTAAAATATACATATATATCCAAAACACAACGAGTCCACAAAAATATATGCATTAAGGCACATGGCTCAAAAAGGATAAACATGTATATCTAATAGTTTGGCCAAGATAGACATATACATGAAGTTAAACAATTAAACACAAAATCAAGAAAATCTAAATCTTCATCAAAACACATTTCATTTCAAGGTATATGTATGAATTGTCAACACAATAAGTATACATACATATCCCTAAACACAATTTGAGTCCATATATAGATTTGCATGAAAGGCAAATGACTCAAGGGGTATACATGTATATCTTAAAAATTTGGTAATACAAACATATACATGAAGTGAAAACTCACAATCATAAAACAAATCCAAAAATAGGAATACAAGTTTAAAATGTATGAATCATCAAAACTAGACTATACTAGCACATCTAATGGGTTCAAATAAGCAATCAAGCCCAAACATATATAGATTTATTTGTGGCCCACTATATACACAAGTATATAACTAGTCTTAATGAAAACTAACACTTAAACATGTAATCTTAACATGAAGCATCAAAACACAATAAAAATCAACATGATAAACATAAACATGATTACTATGTAAATTCACATGTATTAGATTCATGATGTACATTATAGCTTAAACAAAAGTGAGAACACTAAGTATGGGTTCATGCAAGCATGTGTGTCTCAAATACTATACATGTATGTCAAGGATCTAATAAATGTGATATTTACACACTAATCCAAAGACAATGAAAACATGCTATAAAACATCAATATGAAAGCATGTAAACAATAATAAGGAGTTAAGAATTGTTACCAAAACCTAAAAGGCAACTCTCCTTGTCTCCAAAACATGGTGGTCATCTCCACCAAATCTTCCCTTGAAAGTGATGCATCCAATTGATCTCCTTTAAGTCCGAAACGCATCCACTCCAAGGTGTCATCACTTTCACGTCATGTGAGAGCCCACACCTACATCAAAAATAATAGGAGGGGTGGTCTTTGGTACCCATACTCTTTTGGGTCCATGGGGGTTAGTACCTTCCCTAACCCAAATAAATTTCTTTGCTAAATTCTCAACATGTAAACGATCATAGCAAAATTTAGCAAGATGGCCTTTTCGGCCACAATGTGTACAAGTGTACACATGAGCATACATGTGAGAAGTGTGTCCGTGAGGAGCATGTGTATGCCGTGGAGGGTGTGCATGCATAAAAGATGGAACTTGTTTCTTTCGAACCAAGGATTCCAAGCGTGTATGGTTCTTTGCACATTGGCTCATAGTGGAGCCCAAATAATCTACTCTCTTCTTTAACATACAAATATCATCATTAATCTTAGAAGAAGAGGTACATGCATTAGGTAGACTAGATGAAGAAGCTACACTAGCATGGCAAACATGTGCATAAATTTTATTTTGCAAAACTTCATTTTCTTTAAACAAATTTCTAAATTCTTTGAAATAGAATCAATTTTATTTTCAAAGAATTATTTTCTTTTACAACAAAATCAACTTTAAAAGATAAATTTTCATTTTTCTTCAAAATAGCATGGCAATCATTTTTAGATTTTAAAAAATCATTTTCTTTTAGTGCAAGGTCTAATTTAGATCTTAATGAATCCCTTTCATTATAGACCTCAACCTTCTCTTGCAAAACACAATCAAGTCTAGAATGCAAATTTTATTTTCTTTTTCAATTCTAGACTTTTCTTTTCAATAAATTATATTTTTCTATTAGTTTTTCACAAACAATAGAAAGTTCTTCATTTAAGGCATGGGGATCAACATAATCATTTGAAGAACTAGCACAATCATCATTATCTAAGTAGGGTTCCGAATGTACCTCAAGGGAGTCATTCCCTTGGACCATTAAGCATTGAGACTCGGATTCTCCACTAGATTCCTCTTCTTGGATTTGCACTTGAAGCTCGGAGGTGGTGGTGGTTGTTGTCAACTTGTTCCACACTGCAAAAGCGGAATCAAGGTTAGAAACACTCACAAGATAATCTTTAGATAAAGTGCTTCTAATGGCCTCTAGGGCTTGTGCATTGGCCCCTATATGATTGCGATCTCCAAGATAGCATTTCTTGGTGGCCGCAAGAAAGACATGCAAACCTAGGGTCTTTAGGTACATGGACATCCTATACTTCCAAACATCAATGTTGGAAGGGTCAAAGCTAGGTGGGGTCATGAAGTCCATGGCAAACTATATGAGTGTGCAAACAAGCAAATGCAAACAATAGATTAGCAAGCAAATGGATCTCACTCCTAGGATGTTAAGCCTAAGTATCAGGAGCACTAGCTCTGATACCAATTGAAAAAGGAACACCTAGAGGGGGGGTGAATAGGTGTAAGTGCTAATCTAGAACTAAATGCAAAACCAAGTGCGCTAAATGCGGAAACTAATGCAAATCTTGCACAAACTTAATACAACACAACAAGTGTAGCCGAATTCCCCGTGAAGGGCTCTGGACTAACTCCTCTTGATTCCCCTTGAATGGTTGAGGTGCTATGTGAAGCTCTTGTTGGTTAAGTATAAGTTAGGCACACACACAAGCAAGCCAAGCAAATACAAGATATAACAATATGAAATATGCAAGGCAATACAAGCAATGAATGATATGACAATATGAATGAATGATGCTTTGCACAAATGTAAAGAGAGAGAGTTGAGAGATATTGGATCAAACGCAAACACACGGATATGTTTCGAGGTTCGAGCCCCTAACTCTACATCCCGCCTACACCACCGTGTAGGATTTCCAATCCACTATAGGAGTACCGAACTTCTCTCTCAATCCTTACAAAGCCACCGAGGCTATACAACCACAATCCACCTCACATTTGAGGGATACAAACCAACAACCAACTCTACCTCACCAAGAGGGAGTAAACACCAATCTCCACCTCACAATAGAGGGAGCAAACCAACAACCCAAATCACAACCTCAACCTCTACCAAAGAGGGAGCAACCAAGAAATCAAGGGTTTACAAAAGGTGGTCTCTTTCAACCACAAACCTCTTTCCTTTTTCCACAAATACAAGATCCTAATAGAATAGGATAGAAGATATAGCTCAAGTGTGGAAAACACAAGTGTCTTGATCAAAGAAAATCTCTTGGGAAAATACCAAAATGATATGGAGATAAAGAACAAGAAATCAATTCCCAAAAACTTGTTTTCTTTGAAAATAACAAAACACTTAAAAACAATTAAGATTGATCTTTTGGCACTTAAAACTCTTTTGAAAACTCTTTTAAAACACTCAAGAAGTCAGGAAAAATTTGCTCTAAAAAACTTGGCCAAAAACCCAAAGAGATGGGGTTTTTATAGGCCCATCAGAAAAACTAGCCGTTAGAGCTGAGCTGGCAGCTCTGACAGGCAACGGTCGACCGGCCCGGTCGACCGCCAACGGTCAGAAATATGACCGTTGGGCAACTGCGGTCGACCGGCCCGGTCGACCGAAACAAACAGAGAGCACTGTAAGTGCCCCGGTCGACCCGAGCGGTCGACCGTCCCAGTGCCTCCAAACGTGCACAGATTTGTGTACGTCGGTCGACCGGCCCGGTCGACCGACTTCACCCAAGTCGACTAGGTCAGGTTGACTAGTCGACTGATTGAAGCCTGGAACATAAATCTGGATCAGAAAAACAGTGTAAAATATTTTTCTAAAAATCTTTTAACACTTCTAAAAATCACCAAAATAGTTTTATCATTTTATATGGAAACACAAACTTGTGATAAAAATTTCAAGACATATATTAATCATATCAATTCATTTTTGAGTCTTGCAAATTTTATCAAAAAAAAACTTGTATTTTATCAAACTTGATTTTTCAACACATGAATAGGGATATCAAAATAAGTTTGTCTAGCAAGTTAAACCATGTATGTATATCTAGAATACATCTAATATACATAGAAATAAAGTAAACTTGTTTTGATCTACTATTCATGAAAACCAAATCCAAAACATGAAAACGTGTGTGTTGTGCACTTGAGCATATCAACTATACTAAGCTTTACAGATGGATCTAAACACACTAACTAGACTATGGATACCTAAATCTTCTTGATGATCTTCATCTTCAAGTAGACTTGCTCCAAAACTCCATCCATGGGCTAGGCAATGTGTGATCTTGACGCTTTGGCCCTGGAATCATCATGAAAAGCTTCTAAACACCTTGTTGAAGCTAATCACCAACTAATTTCTTGGTTAATGATCTGAAACTTAAACAACATAAGATTATTAGTAAACATAACTATATGAGTTAATCATCATCAAAACTAGGGTGGAAGGCCTTTGGGCCAACAGTTATACATATTCACTGTGTCCCACGTTAAGTGTAGACAATTAAACTAGAACCGCTGTCATAGACTTGTGCGAGCCTTTTTAGCTTCACATGAAGCTTACTAGGCTTGCTCAAAGCCTGTTGATAGCTTCACATGAAGCATTTTAGGCTCATGTAGAGCCTGTTTTTAGCCTCATGCGTGAAGCTATCAAGGTTTTTTTAGCCTTTGCTAATTTTTAGGAGCAGTTACACCTTGCAGAACCTCTAAATAGCTCATTCTGAGGATGAGCTTAGAGCGGCGGCTGTTTTTTTTTTTTGAGTTGGCTTTGTTTTTAAGAAGAGATTCATTCTCTAACTTGCAAACTTTCAAAGATTTATTTCTCTAATCCTCTAAGAATAAACTTAGGCTTCTAATATCCTAAATATTTCATTCTCCAGGAATTTTCGGAAGCATGTGAGAAGAAATTTTCAAGTAGTAGCACTCAAAGACCGATCACTCGCATTGTCAATGAGACAAAGTGATCGCGCGCTGATCAGACTCCTACCGGTACACTTCTCCAGAAACCTTAGAAGAGATCACTTGTAATTTCTATTTTAAATTGCTTATAATGTTCTTCAAAAATTTGTAAGCTTTTTTCTTTTCAAATCAATGAAAAATAATGACAATAAGTTATGATAATGAACTTGAAAAGAATCGAAGACTTGAACTCGAAATGAATATGAACTTTAACTACTAAAAGTGATCATGTATGAATAATTGTTGATATTTATTTATTGATTGATAAACTTGATGACAGGTGTGCTTGTGCGTGTGTGTGTGCGTGCGTGCATCGTGTATTGACATGTTGTGATATGGCGGAGTACATGGAGTGTGTGGTGAAGTACTAAAGTACTAACTATATTTGCTCGTGGCGGATAGGGGGTGTATCCGAATAGTATACATCCATTCATTCGTGGCGAACAGAGGGTGTGCTTAAATAATGTATGTTTGTTGAAATGAATGAGTGATCTGTGTATCACCAAGTATATTGAGTGATATCTAAATAGACATGTGTATACCTTAATTATATTGAAAGTGTTACCTGTGTGTGTATCACCAAGTATGTTGAGTGATATCTAAATAGTTATGTGTGTACCTTAATTATATTGAATGTGCTACATGTGTGTGGTACAATAGACATCAGAATACAAAATTGTAATAAAAATACTGACATTTGTTGTTGTACACACATCAGTATTATTTGAACAATAAGCTGAAATAAGTTGATTATATAGTTAAAACATCTATGTTCCTAATCACTCACTCCATGTTGCATGTTCACTATACACTGATAATATCATGTTAAATTGTAAAATAAGAGTCACTGTACTCACTGAGTTGTTGAACTCACACCTCTATAGATTTTTGTCTTACTGGTGAATACTAGGCACGACTTGGTTTGAAGGCGACCGAACTTAACATTGAAGGTTCAAGACATCTCTTTAGGGTTTTCAGTGATTTTTAGTGTTTTGTTACATTTTACCGAGCAATAATCTATACATTGGATATATATAACTATTGACTTATGATTAGACTTATACCCGAGCATGTACATATGTATATATGTATTTTCTAAGTTATAGTTTACTTTACATCTCCTAAGTTATGGTATTGGACTGAATGACTCTTTAATG